>JAOYRU010000681.1:0-48278 GCA_026315105.1 Locusta migratoria
TAGATTTTAATTATCATGTACTACCATTTTAGAGGTCAATCACTTCGCAGACTAGTCGCCAGTGAAGCTAGCAGTCCTCCAGCGTCCATTCTGTCGTCTGTATAGGCTCCCAGGGTCCTTATATAGTAATGAGAGCGTTTGCAGGGAAACGCACAATAATGCAAATAACGAAAAAATTGCAAAATTCTCTTTTAAATAGATTTTTATTATTATGTACTACCATTTTAGAGGTCAATCACTTCGGAGACTAGTCGCCAGTGAAGCTAGCAGTCCTCCAGCGTCCATTCTGTCGTCTGTATAGGCTCCCAGCGTCCTTATATAGTAATGAGAGCGTTTGCAGGGAAACGCACCATAATGCAAATAACGAAATAAATGCAAAATACTCTTTTAAATAGTTTTCTATTATCATGTACTACCATTTTAGAGGTCAATCACTTCGCAGACTAGTCGCCAGTGCAGCTCGCAGTCCTCCAGCGTCCATTCTGTCGTCTGTATAGGCTTCCAGGGTCCTTATATAGTAATGAGAGCGTTTGCAGGGCAACGCACAATAATGCAAATAACGAAATAAATGCAAAATTCTCTTTTAAATAGATTCTTATTATCATGTACTACCATTCTAGAGATGAATCACTTCGCAGACTAGTAGCCAGTGCAGCTAGCAGCCCTCCAGCGTCCATTCTGTCGTCTGTATAGGCTCCCAGGATCCTTATATAGTAATGAGAGCGTTTGCAGGGAGTCGCACAATAATGCAAATAACGAAATTAATGCAAAATTCTCTTTTAAATTGATTTATATTATCATGTACTACCATTTTAGAGGTCAATCACTTCGCAGACTAGTCGCAAGTGCAGCTAGCAGCCCTCCAGTGTCCATTCTGTCGTCTGTATAGGCCTCCAGGGTCCTTATATAGTAATGAGAGCGTCTGCAGGGAAACGCACAATAATGCAAATAACGAAATAAATGCAAAATTCTCTTTTAAATAGATTTTTATTATCATGTACTACCATTTTAGAGGTGTCAAACACTTCGCAGACTAGTCGCCAGTGCAGCTCGCAGTCCTCCAGCGTCCATTCTGTCGTCTGTATAGGCTCCCAGGGACCTTATATAGTAATGATAGCGTTTGCAGGGAAACGCACAATATTGCAAATAACGAAATAAATTCAAAATTCTCTTTTAAATAGATTTTTATTATCATGTACTACCATTTTAGAGGTCAATCACTTCGCAGACTAGTCGCCAGTGAAGCTAGCATTCCTCCAGCGTCCATTCTGTCGTCTGTATAGGCTCCCAGGGTCCTTATATAGTAATGAGAGCGTTTGCAGGGAAACGCACAATAATGCAAACAACGAAATAAATGCAAAATTCTCTTTTAAATAGATTTTTATTATCATGTACTACCATTTAGAGGTCAATCAATTCGCAGACTAGTCGTCAGTGCAGCTAGCAGCCCTCCAGCGTCCATTCCGTCGTCTGTATAGGCCTCCAGGGTCCTTATATAGTAATGAGAGCGTCTGCAGGGAAACGCACAATAATGCAAAAAACGAAATAAATGCAAAATTCTCTTTTAAATAGATATTTATTATCATGTACTACCATTTTAGAGGTCTATCACTTCGAAGACTAGTCGCCAGTGCAGCTCGCAGTCCTCCAGCGTCCATTCTTTCGTCTTTATAGGCTCCCAGGGTCGTTATATAGTAATGAGAGCGTTTGCAGGGAAACGCAGAATAATTGAAAAAAACGAAATAAATGCAAAATTCTCTTTTAAATAGATTTTTATTATCATGTACTACCATTTTAGAGGTCAATCAATTCGCAGACTAGTCGTCAGTGCAGCTAGCCGCCCTCCAGCGTCCATTCTGACGTCTGTATGGGCTCCCAGGGTCCTTATATAATAATGAGAGCGTTTGCAGGGCAACGCACAATAATGCAAAAAAACGAAATAAATGCAAAATTCTCTTTTAAATAGATTTTTATTAACATGTACTACCATTTTAGAGGTCAATCACTTCGCAGACTAGTCGCCAGTGCAGCTCGCAGTCCTCCAGCGTCCAATCTGTCGTCTGTATAGACTCCCAGGGTCCTTATATAGTAATGAGAGCGTTTGCAGGGAAACGCACAATAATGCAAATAACGAAATAAATGCAAAATTCTCTTTTAAATAGATTTTTATTATCATGTACTACCATTTTAGAGGTCAATCACTTCGCAGACTAGTCGCCAGTGCAGCTCGCAATCCTCCAGCGTCCATTCTGTCGTCTGTATAGGCTCCCAGGTTTCTTATATAGTAATGAGAGCGTTTGCAGGGCAACGCACAATAATGCAAAAAACGAAATAAATGCAAAATTCTCTTTTAAATAGATTTTTATTATCATGTACAACCATTTTAGAGGTCAATCACTTCGCAGACTATTCGTCAGTGCAGCTAGCCGCCCTCCAGCGTCCATTCTCTCGTCTGTATAGGCTCACAGGGTCCTTATATAGTAATGAGAGCGTTTGCAGGGAAACGCACAATAATGCAAATAACGAAATAAATGCAAAAATTCTCTTTTAAATAGATTTTTATTATTATGTACTACCATTTTAGAGGTCAATCACTTCGCAGACTAGTCGCCAGTGAAACTAGCAGTCCTCCAGCGTCCATTCTGTCGTCTGTATAGGCTCCCAGGGTCCTTATATAGTAATGAGAGCGTTTGCAGGGAAACGCACAATAATGCAAATAACGAAATAAATGCAAAATTCTCTTATAAATAGATTTTTATTATCATGTACTACCATTTTAGAGATCAATCACTTCGCAGACCAGTAGCCAGTGCAGCTAGCAGACCTCCAGCGTCCTTTCTGTCTTCTGTATAGGCTCCCAGGGTCCTTATATAGTAATGAGAGCGTTTGCAGGGAAACGCACAATAATGCAAATAACGAAATAAATGCAAAATTCTCTTTTAAAAAGATTTATATTATCATGTACTACCATGTTATAGGTCAATCACTTCGCAGACTAGTCGCCAATGCAGCTCGCAGTCCTCCAGCGTCCATTCTGTCGTCTCTATAGGCTCCCAGGGTCCTTATATAGTAATGAGAGCGTCTGCAGGGAATCGCACAATAATGCAAGTAACGAAATAAATGCAAAATTCTCTTTTAAATAGATTCTTATTATCATGTACTACCATTCTTGAGATGAATCACTTCGCAGACTAGTAGCCAGTGCAGCTAGCAGCCCTCCAGCGTCCATTCTGTCGTCTGTATAGGCTCCCAGGGTCCTTATATAGTAATGAGAGCGTTTGCAGGGAGACGCACAATAATGCAAATAACGAAATAAATGCAAAATTCTCTTTTAAATAGATTTATATTATCATATACTACCAATTTAGAGGTCCATCACTTCGCAGACTAGTCGCAAGTGCAGCTAGCAGCCCTCCAGTGTCCATTCTGTCGTCTGTATAGGCCTCCAGGGTCCTTATATAGTAATGAGAGCGTCTGCAGGGAAACGCACAATAATGCAAATAACGAAATAAATGCAAAATTCTCTTTTAAATAGATTTTTATTATCATGTACTACCATTTTAGAGGTCAAACACTTCGCAGACTAGTCGCCAGTGAAACTAGCAGTCATCCAGCGCCCATTCTGTCGTCTGTATAGGCTCCCAGGGTCCTTATATAGTAATGAGAGCGTTTGCAGGGAAACGCACAATAATGCAAATAACGAAATAATTGCAAAATTCTCTTTTAAATAGATTTTTTATTATCTTGTACTACCACTTTAGAGGTCAATCACTTCGCAGACTAGTAGCCAGTGCAGCTAGCAGCCCTCCAGCGTCCATTCTGTCGTCTGTATAGGCACCCAGGGTCCTTATATAGTAATGTGAGCGTTTGCAGGGAAACGCCCAATAATGCAAATAACGAAAAAAATGCAAAATTCTCTTTTAAATAGATTTTAATTATCATGTACTACCATTTTAGAGGTCAATCACTTCGCAGACTAGTCGCCAGTGAAGCTAGCAGTCCTCCAGCGTCCATTCTGTCGTCTGTATAGGCTCACAGGGTCCTTATATAGTAATGAGAGCGTTTGCAGGGAAACGCACAATAATGCAAATAACGAAATAAATGCAAAATTCTTTTTCAAATAGATTTTTATTATCATGTACTACCATTTAGAGGTCAATCACTTCGCAGACAAGTCGCCAGTGAAGCTAGCAGTATTCCAGCGTCCATTCTGTCGTCTGTATAGGATCCCAGGGTCCTTATATAGTAATGAGAGCGTTTGCAGGGAAACGCACAATAATGCAAATAACGAAATAAATGCAAAATTCTCTTTTAAATAGATTTTTATTATCATGTACTACCATTTTAGAGGTCAATCACTTCGCAGACTAGTCGCCAGTGAAACTAGCAGTCATCCAGCGTCCATTCTGTCGTCTGTATAGGCTCCCAGGGTCGTTATATAGTAATGAGAGCGTTTGCAGGGAAACGCACAATAATGCAAATAACGAAATAATTGCAAAATTCTCTTTTAAATAGATTTTTATTATCTTGTACTACCATTTTAGAGGTCAATCACTTCGCAGACTAGTAGCCAGTGCAGCTAGCAGCCCTCCAGCGTCCATTCTGTCGTCTGTATAGGCACCCAGGGTCCTTATATAGTAATGTGAGCGTTTGCAGGGAAACGCCCAATAATGCAAATAACGAAAAAAATGGAAAATTCTCTTTTAAATAGTTTTTAATTATCATGTACTACCATTTTTGAGGTCAATCACTTCGCAGACTAGTCGCCAGTGCAGCTCGCAGTCCTCCAGCGTCCAATCTGTCGTCTGTATAGAGACTCCCAGGGTCCTTATATAGTAATGAGAGCGTTTGCAGGGAAACGCATAATAATGCAAATAACGATTTAAATGCAAAATTCTCTTTTAAATAGATTTTTATTATCATGTACTACCATTTTAGAGGTCAATCACTTCGCAGACTAGTCGCCAGTACAGCTAGCCGCCCTCCAGCGTCCATTCTGTCGTCTGTATAGGCTCCCAGGGTCCTTATATAGTAATGAGAGCGTTTGCAGGGAAAACGCACAATAATGCAAATAAGGAAATAAATGCAAAATTCTCTTTTTAAATAGATTTTTATTATCATGTACTACCATTTTAGAGGTCAATCACTTCGCAGACTAGTCGCCAGTGAAGCCAGCAGTCCTCCAGCGTCCATTCTGTCGTCTGTATAGGCTCCCAGGGTCCTTATATAGTAATGAGAGCGTTTGCAGGGAAACGCACAATAATGCAAATAACGAAATAAATGCAAAATTCTCTTATAAATAGATTTTTATTATCATGTACTACCATTTTAGAGATCAATCACTTCGCAGACCAGTAGCCAGTGCAGCTAGCAGACATCCAGCGTCCTTTCTGTCTTCTGTATAGGCTCCCAGGGTCCTTATATAGTAATGAGAGCGTTTGCAGGGAAACGCACAATAATGCAAATAACGAAATAAATGCAAAATTCTCTTTTAAAAAGATTTATATTATCATGTACTACCATGTTATAGGTCAATCACTTCGCAGACTAGTCGCCAATGCAGCTCGCAGTCCTCCAGCGTCCATTCTGTCGTCTCTATAGGCTCCCAGGGTCCTTATATAGTAATGAGAGCGTCTGCAGGGAAACGCACAATAATGCAAGTAACGAAATAAATGCAAAATTCTCTTTTAAATAGATTCTTATTATCATGTACTACCATTCTAGAGATGAATCACTTCGCAGACTAGTAGCCAGTGCAGCTAGCAGCCCTCCAGCGTCCATTCTGTCGTCTGTATAGGCTCCCAGGGTCCTTATATAGTAATGAGAGCGTTTGCAGGGAGACGCACAATAATGCAAATAACGAAATAAATGCAAAATTCTCTTTTAAATAGATTTATATTATCATATACTACCAATTTAGAGGTCCATCACTTCGCAGACTAGTCGCAAGTGCAGCTAGCAGCCCTCCAGTGTCCATTCTGTCGTCTGTATAGGCCTCCAGGGTCCTTATATAGTAATGAGAGCGTCTGCAGGGAAACGCACAATAATGCAAATAACGAAATAAATGCAAAATTCTCTTTTAAATAGATTTTTATTATCATGTACTACCATTTTAGAGGTCAAACACTTCGCAGACTAGTCGCCAGTGAAACTAGCAGTCATCCAGCGTCCATTCTGTCGTCTGTATAGGCTCCCAGGGTCCTTATATAGTAATGAGAGCGTTTGCAGGGAAACGCACAATAATGCAAATAACGAAATAATTGCAAAATTCTCTTTTAAATAGATTTTTATTATCTTGTACTACCATTTTAGAGGTCAATCACTTCGCAGACTAGTAGCCAGTGCAGCTAGCAGCCCTCCAGCGTCCATTCTGTCGTCTGTATAGGCACCCAGGGTCCTTATATAGTAATGTGAGCGTTTGCAGGGAAACGCCCAATAATGCAAATAACGAAAAAAATGCAAAATTCTCTTTTAAATAGATTTTAATTATCATGTTACTACCATTTTAGAGGTCAATCACTTCGCAGACTAGTCGCCAGTGAAGCTAGCAGTCCTCCAGCGTCCATTCTGTCGTCTGTATAGGCTCCCAGGGTCCTTATATAGTAATGAGAGCGTTTGCAGGGAAACGCACAATAATGCAAATAACGAAATAAATGCAAAATTCTCTTTTAAATAGATTTTTATTATCATGTACTACCATTTTAGAGGTCAATCACTTCGCAGACTAGTCGCCAGTGCAGGTCGCAGTCCTCCAGCGTCCATTCTGTCGTCTGTATAGGCTCCCAGGGTCCTTATATAGTAATGAGAGCGTTTGCAGGGAAACGCACAATAATGCAAATAACGAAATAAATGCAAAATTCTCTTTTAAATAGATTTTTATTATCATGTACTACCATTTTAGAGGTCAATCACTTCGCAGACTAGTCGCCAGTGAAACTAGCAGTCATCCAGCGTCCATTCTGTCGTCTGTATAGGCTCCCAGGGTCCTTATATAGTAATGAGAGCGTTTGCAGGGAAACGCACAATAATGCAAATAACGAAATAATTGCAAAATTCTCTTTTAAATAGATTTTTATTATCTTGTACTACCATTTTAGAGGTCAATCACTTCGCAGACTAGTAGCCAGTGCAGCTAGCAGCCCTCCAGCGTCCATTCTGTCGTCTGTATAGGCACCCAGGGTCCTTATATAGTAATGTGAGCGTTTGCAGGGAAACGCCCAATAATGCAAATAACGAAAAAAATGGAAAATTCTCTTTTAAATAGATTTTAATTATCATGTACTACCATTTTAGAGGTCAATCACTTCGCAGACTAGTCGCCAGTGCAGCTCGCAGTCCTCCAGCGTCCAATCTGTCGTCTGTATAGACTCCCAGGGTCCTTATATAGTAATGAGAGCGTTTGCAGGGAAACGCACAATAATGCAAATAACGAAATAAATGCAAAATTCTCTTTTAAATAGATTTTTATTATCATGTACTACCATTTTAGAGGTCAATCACTTCGCAGACTAGTCGCCAGTGCAGCTAGCCGCCCTCCAGCGTCCATTCTGTCGTCTGTATAGGCTCCCAGGGTCCTTATATAGTAATGAGAGCGTTTGCAGGGAAACGCACAATAATGCAAATAAGGAAATAAATGCAAAATTCTCTTTTAAATAGATTTTTATTATCATGTACTACCATTTTAGAGGTCAATCACTTCGCAGACCAGTAGCCAGTGCAGCTAGCAGACCTCCAGCGTCCTTTCTGTCTTCTGTATAGGCTCCCAGGGTCCTTATATAGTAATGAGAGCGTTTGCAGGGAAACGCACAATAATGCAAATAACGAAATAAATGCAAAATTCTCTTTTAAAAAGATTTATATTATCATGTACTACCATGTTATAGGTCAATCACTTCGCAGACTAGTCGCCAATGCAGCTCGCAGTCCTCCAGCGTCCATTCTGTCGTCTCTATAGGCTCCCAGGGTCCTTATATAGTAATGAGAGCGTCTGCAGGGAAACGCACAATAATGCAAGTAACGAAATAAATGCAAAATTCTCTTTTAAATAGATTCTTATTATCATGTACTACCATTCTAGAGATGAATCACTTCGCAGACTAGTAGCCAGTGCAGCTAGCAGCCCTCCAGCGTCCATTCTGTCGTCTGTATAGGCTCCAGGGTCCTTATATAGTAATGAGAGCGTTTGCAGGGAGACGCACAATAATGCAAATAACGAAATAAATGCAAAATTCGCTTTTAAATAGATTTATATTATCATATACTACCAATTTAGAGGTCCATCACTTCGCAGACTAGTCGCAAGTGCAGCTAGCAGCCCTCCAGTGTCCATTCTGTCGTCTGTATAGGCCTCCAGGGTCCTTATATAGTAATGAGAGCGTCTGCAGGGAAACGCACAATAATGCAAATAACGAAATAAATGCAAAATTCTCTTTTAAATAGATTTTTATTATCATGTACTACCATTTTAGAGGTCAAACACTTCGCAGACTAGTCGCCAGTGAAACTAGCAGTCATCCAGCGTCCATTCTGTCGTCTGTATAGGCTCCCAGGGTCCTTATATAGTAATGAGAGCGTTTGCAGGGAAACGCACAATAATGCAAATAACGAAATAATTGCAAAATTCTCTTTTAAATAGATTTTTATTATCTTGTACTACCACTTTAGAGGTCAATCACTTCGCAGACTAGTAGCCAGTGCAGCTAGCAGCCCTCCAGCGTCCATTCTGTCGTCTGTATAGGCACCGAGGGTCCTTATATAGTAATGTGAGCGTTTGCAGGGAAACGCCCAATAATGCAAATAACGAAAAAAATGCAAAATTCTCTTTTAAATAGATTTTAATTATCATGTACTACCATTTTAGAGGTCAATCACTTCGCAGACTAGTCGCCAGTGAAGCTAGCAGTCCTCCAGCGTCCATTCTGTCGTCTGTATAGGCTCCCAGGGTCCTTATATAGTAATGAGAGCGTTTGCAGGGAAACGCACAATAATGCAAATAACGAAATAAATGCAAAATTCTTTTTCAAATAGATTTTTATTATCATGTACTACCATTTTAGAGGTCAATCACTTCGCAGACAAGTCGCCAGTGAAGCTAGCAGTATTCCAGCGTCCATTCTGTCGTCTGTATAGGATCCCAGGGTCCTTATATAGTAATGAGAGCGTTTGCAGGGAAACGCACAATAATGCAAATAACGAAATAAATGCAAAATTCTCTTTTAAATAGATTTTTATTATCATGTACTACCATTTTAGAGGTCAATCCCTTCGCAGACTAGTCGCCAGTGAAACTAGCAGTCATCCAGCGTCCATTCTGTCGTCTGTATAGGCTCCCAGGGTCCTTATATAGTAATGAGAGCGTTTGCAGGGAAACGCACAATAATGCAAATAACGAAATAATTGCAAAATTCTCTTTTAAATAGATTTTTATTATCTTGTACTACCATTTTAGAGGTCAATCACTTCGCAGACTAGTAGCCAGTGCAGCTAGCAGCCCTCCAGCGTCCATTCTGTCGTCTGTATAGGCACCCAGGGTCCTTATATAGTAATGTGAGCGTTTGCAGGGAAACGCCCAATAATGCAAATAACGAAAAAAATGGAAAATTCTCTTTTAAATAGATTTTAATTATCATGTACTACCATTTTAGAGGTCAATCACTTCGCAGACTAGTCGCCAGTGCAGCTCGCAGTCCTCCAGCGTCCAATCTGTCGTCTGTATAGACTCCCAGGGTCCTTATATAGTAATGAGAGCGTTTGCAGGGAAACGCACAATAATGCAAATAACGAAATAAATGCAAAATTCTCTTTTAAATAGATTTTTATTATCATGTACTACCATTTTAGAGGTCAATCACTTCGCAGACTAGTCGCCAGTGCAGCTAGCAGCCCTCCAGCGTCCATTCTGTCGTCTGTATAGGCTCCCAGGGTCCTTATATAGTAATGAGAGCGTTTGCAGGGAAACGCACAATAATGCAAATAACGAAATAATTGCAAAATTCTCTTTTAAATAGATTTTTATTATCTTGTACTACCATTTTAGAGGTCAATCACTTCGCAGACTAGTAGCCAGTGCAGCTAGCAGCCCTCCAGCGTCCATTCTGTCGTCTGTATAGGCACCCAGGGTCCTTATATAGTAATGTGAGCGTTTGCAGGGAAACGCCCAATAATGCAAATAACGAAAAAATGGAAAATTCTCTTTTAAATAGATTTTAATTATCATGTACTACCATTTTAGAGGTCAATCACTTCGCAGACTAGTCGCCAGTGCAGCTCGCAGTCCTCCAGCGTCCAATCTGTCGTCTGTATAGACTCCCAGGGTCCTTATATAGTAATGAGAGCGTTTGCAGGGAAACGCACAATAATGCAAATAACGAAATAAATGCAAAATTCTCTTTTAAATAGATTTTTATTATCATGTACTACCATTTTAGAGGTCAATCACTTCGCAGACTAGTCGCCAGTGCAGCTAGCCGCCCTCCAGCGTCCATTCTGTCGTCTGTATAGGCTCCCAGGGTCCTTATATAGTAATGAGAGCGTTTGCAGGGAAACGCACAATAATGCAAATAAGGAAATAAATGCAAAATTCTCTTTTAAATAGATTTTTATTATCATGTACTACCATTTTAGAGGTCAATCACTTCGCAGACTAGTCGCCAGTGAAGCCAGCAGTCCTCCAGCGTCCATTCTGTCGTCTGTATAGGCTCCCAGGGTCCTTATATAGTAATGAGAGCGTTTGCAGGGAAACGCACAATAATGCAAATAACGAAATAAATGCAAAATTCTCTTATAAATAGATTTTTATTATCATGTACTACCATTTTAGAGATCAATCACTTCGCAGACCAGTAGCCAGTGCAGCTAGCAGACCTCCAGCGTCCTTTCTGTCTTCTCTATAGGCTCCCAGGGTCCTTATATAGTAATGAGAGCGTTTGCAGGGAAACGCACAATAATGCAAATAACGAAATAAATGCAAAATTCTCTTTTAAAAAGATTTATATTATCATGTACTACCATGTTATAGGTCAATCACTTCGCAGACTAGTCGCCAATGCAGCTCGCAGTCCTCCAGCGTCCATTCTGTCGTCTCTATAGGCTCCCCGGGTCCTTATATAGTAATGAGAGCGTCTGCAGGGAAACGCACAATAATGCAAGTAACGAAATAAATGCAAAATTCTCTTTTAAATAGATTCTTATTATCATGTACTACCATTCTAGAGATGAATCACTTCGCAGACTAGTAGCCAGTGCAGCTAGCAACCCTCCAGCGTCCATTCTGTCGTCTGTATAGGCTCCCAGGGTCCTTATATAGTAATGAGAGCGTTTGCAGGGAGACGCACAATAATGCAAATAACGAAATAAATGCAAAATTCTCTTGTAAATAGATTTATATTATCATATACTACCAATTTAGAGGTCCATCACTTCGCAGACTAGTCGCAAGTGCAGCTAGCAGCCCTCCAGTGTCCATTCTGTCGTCTGTATAGGCCTCCAGGGTCCTTATATAGTAATGAGAGCGTCTGCAGGGAAACGCACAATAATGCAAATAACGAAATAAATGCAAAATTCTCTTTTAAATAGATTTTTATTATCATGTACTACCATTTTAGAGGTCAAACACTTCGCAGACTAGTCGCCAGTGAAACTAGCAGTCATCCAGCGTCCATTCTGTCGTCTGTATAGGCTCCCAGGGTCCTTATATAGTAATGAGAGCGTTTGCAGGGAAACGCACAATAATGCAAATAACGAAATAATTGCAAAATTCTCTTTTAAATAGATTTTTATTATCTTGTACTACCATTTTAGAGGTCAATCACTTCGCAGACTAGTAGCCAGTGCAGCTAGCAGCCCTCCAGCGTCCATTCTGTCGTCTGTATAGGCACCCAGGGTCCTTATATAGTAATGTGAGCGTTTGCAGGGAAACGCCCAATAATGCAAATAACGAAAAAAATGCAAAATTCTCTTTTAAATACATTTTAATTATCATGTACTACCATTTTAGAGGTCAATCACTTCGCAGACTAGTCGCCAGTGAAGCTAGCAGTCCTCCAGCGTCCATTCTGTCGACTGTATAGGCTCCCATGGTCCTTATATAGTAATGAGAGCGTTTGCAGGGAAACGCACAATAATGCAAATAACGAAATAAATGCAAAATTCTCTTTTAAATAGATTTTTATTATCATGTACTACCATTTTAGAGGTCAATCACTTCGCAGACTAGTCGCCAGTGCAGGTCGCAGTCCTCCAGCGTCCATTCTGTCGTCTGTATAGGCTCCCAGGGTCCTTATATAGTAATGAGAGCGATTGCAGGGCAACGCACAATAATGCAAATAACGAAATAATTGCAAAATTCTCTTTTAAATAGATTTTTATTATTATGTACTACCATTTTAGAGGTCAATCACTTCGCAGACTAGTCGCTAGTGAAGCTAGCAGGCCTCCAGCGTCCATTCTGTCGTCTGTATAGGCTCCCAGCGTCCTTATATAGTAATGAGAGCGTTTGCAGGGAAACGCACAATAATGCAAATAACGAAATAAATGCAAAATACTCTTTTAAATAGTTTTCTATTATCATGTACTACCATTTTAGAGGTCAATCACTTCGCAGACTAGTCGCCAGTGCAGCTCGCAGTCCTCCAGCGTCCATTCTGTCGTCTGTATAGGCTTCCAGGGTCCTTATATAGTAATGAGAGCGTTTGCAGGGCAACGCACAATAATGCAAATAACGAAATAAATGCAAAATTCTCTTTTAAATAGATTCTTATTATCATGTACTACCATTCTAGAGATGAATCACTTCGCAGACTAGTAGCCAGTGCAGCTAGCAGCCCTCCAGCGTCCATTCTGTCGTCTGTATAGGCTCCCAGGGTCCTTATATAGTAATGAGAGCGTTTGCAGGGAGTCGCACAATAATGCAAATAACGAAATAAATGCAAAATTCTCTTTTAAATTGATTTATATTATCATGTACTACCATTTTAGAGGTCAATCACTTCGCAGACTAGTCGCAAGTGCAGCTAGCAGCCCTCCAGTGTCCATTCTGTCGTCTGTATAGGCCTCCAGGGTCCTTATATAGTAATGAGAGCGTCTGCAGGGAAACGCACAATAATGCAAATAACGAAATAAATGCAAAATTCTCTTTTAAATAGATTTTTATTATCATGTACTACCATTTTAGAGGTCAAACACTTCGCAGACTAGTCGCCAGTGCAGCTCGCAGTCCTCCAGCGTCCATTCTGTCGTCTGCATAGGCTCCCAGGGTCCTTATATAGTAATGATAGCGTTTGCAGGGAAACGCACAATATTGCAAATAACGAAATAAATTCAAAATTCTCTTTTAAATAGATTTTTATTATCATTTACTACCATTTTAGAGGTCAATCACTTCGCAGACTAGTCGCCAGTGAAGCTAGCATTCCTCCAGCGTCCATTCTGTCGTCTGTATAGGCTCCCAGGGTCCTTATATAGTAATGAGAGCGTTTGCAGGGAAACGCACAATAATGCAAATAACGAAATAAATGCAAAATTCTCTTTTAAATAGATTTTTATTATCATGTACTACCATTTAGAGGTCAATCAATTCGCAGACTAGTCGTCAGTGCAGCTAGCAGCCCTCCAGCGTCCATTCCGTCGTCTGTATAGGCCTCCAGGGTCCTTATATAGTAATGAGAGCGTCTGCAGGGAAACGCACAATAATGCAAAAAACGAAATAAATGCAAAATTCTCTTTTAAATAGATATTTATTATCATGTACTACCATTTTAGAGGTCTATCACTTCGAAGACTAGTCGCCACTGCAGCTCGCAGTCCTCCAGCGTCCATTCTTTCGTCTGTATAGGCTCCCAGGGTCCTTATATAGTAATGAGAGCGTTTGCAGAGAAACGCAGAATAATTGAAAAAAACGAAATAAATGCAAAATTCTCTTTTAAATAGATTTTTATTATCATGTACTACCATTTTAGAGGTCAATCAATTCGCAGACTAGTCGTCAGTGCAGCTAGCCGCCCTCCAGCTTCCATTCTGTCGTCTGTATGGGCTCCCAGGGTCCTTATATAATAATGAGAGCGTTTGCAGGGCAACGCACAATAATGCAAAAAACGAAATAAATGCAAAATTCTCTTTTAAATAGATTTTTATTATCATGTACTACCATTTTAGAGGTCAATCACTTCGCAGACTAGTCGCCAGTGCAGCTCGCAGTCCTCCAGCGTCCAATCTGTCGTCTGTATAGACTCCCAGGTTCCTTATATAGTAATGAGAGCGTTTGCAGGGAAACGCACAATAATGCAAATAACGAAATAAATGCAAAATTCTCTTTAAATAGATTTTTATTATCATGTACTACCATTTTAGAGGTCAATCACTTCGCAGACTAGTCGCCAGTGCAGCTAGCAGCCCTCCAGCGTCCATTCTGTCGTCTGTATAGGCACCCAGGTTCCTTATATAGTAATGTGAGCGTTTGCAGGGAAACGCCCAATAATGCAAATAACGAAAAAAATGCAAAATTCTCTTTTAAATAGATTTTAATTATCATGTACTACCATTTTAGAGGTCAATCACTTCGCAGACTAGTCGCCAGTGAAGCTAGCAGTCCTCCAGCGTCCATTCTGTCGTCTGTATAGGCTCCCAGGGTCCTTATATAGTAATGAGAGCGTTTGCAGGGAAACGCACAATAATGCAAATAACGAAATAAATGCAAAATTCTTTTTCAAATAGATTTTTATTATCATGTACTACCATTTTAGAGATCAATCACTTCGCAGACAAGTCGCCAGTGAAGCTAGCAGTATTCCAGCGACCATTCTGTCGTCTGTATAGGATCCCAGGGTCCTTATATAGTAATGAGAGCGTTTGCAGGGAAACGCACAATAATGCAAATAACGAAATAAATGCAAAATTCTCTTTTAAATAGATTTTTATTATCATGTACCACCATTTTAGAGGTCAATCACTTCGCAGACTAGTCGCCAGTGAAACTAGCAGTCATCCAGCGTCCATTCTGTCGTCTGTATTGGCTCCCAGGGTCCTTATATAGTAATGAGAGCGTTTGCAGGGAAACGCACAATAATGCAAATAACGAAATAATTGCAAAATTCTTATTTAAATAGATTTTTATTATCTTGTACTACCATTTTAGAGGTCAATCACTTCGCAGACTAGTAGCCAGTGCAGCTAGCAGCCCTCCAGCGTCCATTCTGTCGTCTGTATAGGCACCCAGGGTCCTTATATAGTAATGTGAGCGTTTGCAGGGAAACGCCCAATAATGCAAATAACGAAAAAAATGGAAAATTCTCTTTTAAATAGATTTTAATTATCATGTACTACCATTTTAGAGGTCAATCACTTCGCAGACTAGTCGCCAGTGCAGCTAGCCGCCCTCCAGCGTCCATTCTGTCGTCTGTATAGGCCCCCAGGGTCATTATATAGTAATGAGAGCGTTTGCAGGGAAACGCACAATAATGCAAATAAGGAAATAAATGCAAAATTCTCTTTTAAATAGATTTTTATTATCATGTACTACCATTTTAGAGGTCAATCACTTCGCAGACTAGTCGCCAGTGAAGCCAGCAGTCCTCCAGCGTCCATTCTGTCGTCTGTATAGGCTCCCAGGGTCCTTATATAGTAATGAGAGCGTTTGCAGGGAAACGCACAATAATGCAAATAACGAAATAAATGCAAAATTCTCTTTTAAAAAGATTTATATTATCATGTACTACCATGTTATAGGTCAATCACTTCGCAGACTAGTCGCCAATGCAGCTCGCAGTCCTCCAGCGTCCATTCTGTCGTCTCTATAGGCTCCCAGGGTCCTTATATAGTAATGAGAGCGTCTGCAGGGAAACGCACAATAATGCAAGTAACGAAATAAATGCAAAATTCTCTTTTAAATAGATTCTTATTATCATGTACTACCATTCTAGAGATGAATCACTTCGCAGACTAGTAGCCAGTGCAGCTAGCAGCCCTCCAGCGTCCATTCTGTCGTCTGTATAGGCTCCCAGGGTCCTTATATAGTAATGAGAGCGTTTGCAGGGAGACGCACAATAATGCAAATAACGAAATAAATGCAAAATTCTCTTTTAAATAGATTTATATTATCATATACTACCAATTTAGAGGTCCATCACTTCGCAGACTAGTCGCAAGTGCAGCTAGCAGCCCTCCAGTGTCCATTCTGTCGTCTGTATAGGCCTCCAGGGTCCTTATATAGTAATGAGAGCGTCTGCAGGGAAACGCACAATAATGCAAATAACGAAATAAATGCAAAATTCTCTTTTAAATAGATTTTTATTATCATGTACTACCATTTTAGAGGTCAAACACTTCGCAGACTAGTCGCCAGTGAAACTAGCAGTCATCCAGCGTCCATTCTGTCGTCTGTATAGGCTCCCAGGGTCCTTATATAGTAATGAGAGCGTTTGCAGGGAAACGCACAATAATGCAAATAACGAAATAATTGCAAAATTCTCTTTTAAATAGATTTTTATTATCTTGTACTACCATTTTAGAGGTCAATCACTTCGCAGACTAGTAGCCAGTGCAGCTAGCAGCCCTCCAGCGTCCATTCTGTCGTCTGTATAGGCACCCAGGGTCCTTATATAGTAATGTGAGCGTTTGCAGGGAAACCCCCAATAATGCTAATAACGAAAAAAATGCAAAATTCTCTTTTAAATAGATTTTAATTATCATGTACTACCATTTTAGAGGTCAATCACTTCGCAGACTAGTCGCCAGTGAAGCTAGCAGTCCTCCAGCGTCCATTCTGTCGTCTGTATAGGCTCCCAGGGTCCTTATATAGTAATGAGAACGTTTGCAGGGAAACGCACAATAATGCAAATAACGAAATAAATGCAAAATTCTCTTTTAAATAGATTTTTATTATCATGTACTACCATTTTAGAGGTCAATCACTTCGCAGACTAGTCGCCAGTGCAGGTCGCAGTCCTCCAGCGTCCATTCTGTCGTCTGTATAGGCTCCCAGGGTACTTATATAGTAATGAGAGCGTTTGCAGGGCAACGGACAATAATGCAAATAACGAAATAATTGCAAAATTCTCTTTTAAATAGATTTTTATTATTATGTACTACCATTTTAGAGGTCAATCACTTCGCAGACTAGACGCCAGTGAAGCTAGCAGGCCTCCAGCGTCCATTCTGTCGTCTGTATAGGCTCCCAGCGTCCTTATATAGTAATGAGAGCGTTTGCAGGGAAACGCACAATAATGCAAATAACGAAATAAATGCAAAATACTCTTTTAAATAGTTTTCTATTATCATGTACTACCATTTTAGAGGTCAATCACTTCGCAGACTAGTCGCCAGTGCAGCTCGCAGTCCTCCAGCGTCCATTCTGTCGTCTGTATAGGCTTCCAGGGTCCTTATATAGTAATGAGCAACGCACAATAATGCAAATAACGAAATAAATGCAATATTCTCTTTTAAATAGATTCTTATTATCATGTACTACCATTCTAGAGATGAATCACTTTCGCAGACTAGTAGCCAGTGCAGCTAGCAGCCCTCCAGCGTCCATTCTGTCGTCTGTATAGGCTCCCAGGGTCCTTATATAGTAATGCGAGCGTTTGCAGGGAAATTCACAATAATGCAAATAACGAAATAAATGCAAAAATTCTCTTTTAAAAAGATTTATATTATCATATACTACCATTTTAGAGGTCAATCACTTCGCAGACTAGTCGCAAGTGCAGCTAGCAGCCCTCCAGTGTCCATTCTGTCGTCTGTATAGGCCTCCAGGGTCCTTATATAGTAATGAGAGCGTCTGCAGGGAAACGCACAATAATGCAAATAACGAAATAAATGCAAAATTCTCTTTTAAATAGATTTTTATTATCATGTACTACCATTTTAGAGGTCAAACACTTCGCAGACTAGTCGCCAGTGCAGCTCGCAGTCCTCCAGCGTCCATTCTGTCGTCTGTATAGGCTCCCAGGGTCCTTATATAGTAATGATAGCGTTTGCAGGGAAACGCACAATATTGCAAATAACGAAATAAATTCAAAATTCTCTTTTAAATAGATTTTTATTATCATGTACTACCATTTTAGAGGTCAATCACTTCGCAGACTAGTCGCCAGTGAAGCTAGCATTCCTCCAGCGTCCATTCTGTCGTCTGTATAGGCTCCCAGGGTCTTATATAGTAATGAGAGCGTTTGCAGGGAAACGCACAATAATGCAAATAACGAAATAAATGCAAAATTCTCTTTTAAATAGATTTTTATTATCATGTACTACCATTTAGAGGTCAATCAATTCGCAGACTAGTCGTCAGTGCAGCTAGCAGCCCTCCAGCGTCCATTCCGTCGTCTGTATAGGCCTCCAGGGCTCCTTATATAGTAATGAGAGCGTCTGCAGGGAAACGCACAATAATGCAAAAAACGAAATAAATGCAAAATTCTCTTTTAAATAGATATTTATTATCATGTACTACCATTTTAGAGGTCTATCACTTCGAAGACTAGTCGCCAGTGCAGCTCGCAGTCCTCCAGCGTCCATTCTTTCGTCTGTATAGGCTCCCAGGGTCGTTATATAGTAATGAGAGCGTTTGCAGGGAAACGCAGAATAATTGAAAAAAACGAAATAAATGCAAAATTCTCTTTTAAATAGATTTTTATTATCATGTACTACCATTTTAGAGGTCAATCAATTCGCAGACTAGTCGTCAGTGCAGCTAGCCGCCCTCCAGCTTCCATTCTGTCGTCTGTATGGGCTCCAGGGGTCCTTATATAATAATGAGAGCGTTTGCAGGGCAACGCACAATAATGCAAAAAACGAAATAAATGCAAAATTCTCTTTTAAATAGATTTTTATTATCATGTACTACCATTTTAGAGGTCAATCACTTCGCAGACTAGTCGCCAGTGCAGCTCGCAGTCCTCCAGCGTCCAATCTGTCGTCTGTATAGACTCCCAGGGTCCTTATATAGTAATGAGAGCGTTTGCAGGGAAACGCACAATAATGCATATAACGAAATAAATGCAAAATTCTCTTTAAATAGATTTTTATTATCATGTACTACCATTTTAGAGGTCAATCACTTCGCAGACTAGTCGCCAGTGCAGCTCGCAATCCTCCAGCGTCCATTCTGTCGTCTGTATAGGCTCCCAGGTTTCTTATATAGTAATGAGAGCGTTTGCAGGGCAACGCACAATAATGCAAAAAACGAAATAAATGCAAAATTCTCTTTTAAATAGATTTTTATTATCATGTACAACCATTTTAGAGGTCAATCCACTTCGCAGACTATTCGTCAGTGCAGCTAGCCGCCCTCCAGCGTCCATTCTGTCGTCTGTATAGGCTCACAGGGTCCTTATATAGTAATGAGAGCGTTTGCAGGGAAACGCACAATAATGCAAATAACGAAATAATTGCAAAATTCTCTTTTAAATAGATTTTTATTATTATGTACTACCATTTTAGAGGTCAATCACTTCGCAGACTAGTCGCCAGTGAAGCCAGCAGTCCCCCAGCGTCCATTCTGTCGTCTGTATAGGCTCCCAGTGTCCTTATATAGTAATGAGAGCGTTTGCAGGGAAACGCACAATAATGCAAATAACGAAATAAATGCAAAATTCTCATATAAATAGATTTTTATTATCATGTACTACCATTTTAGAGGTCAATCACATCGCAGACTAGTCGCCAGTGCAGCTCCGCAGTCCTCCAGCGTCCATTCTGTCATCTGTATAGGCTCCCAGGGTCCTTATATAGTAATGAGAGCGCTTGCAGGGCAACGCACAATAATGCAAAAAACGAAATAAATGCAAAATTCTCTTTTAAATAGATTTTTATTATCATGTACTACCATTTTAGAAGTCAATCACTTCGCAGACTAGTCGCCAGTGAAGCTAGCAGTCCTCCAGCGTCCATTCTGTCGTCTGTATAGGCTCCCAGGGTCCTTATATAGTAATGAGAGCGTTTGCAGGGGAAACGCACAATAATGCAAATAACGAAATAAATGCAAAATACTCTTTTAAATAGTTTTTTATTATCATGTACTACCATTTTAGTGGTCAATCACTTCGCAGACTAGTCGCCAGTGCAGCTCGCAGTCCTCCAGCGTCCATTCTGTCGTCTGTATAGGCTTCCAGGGTCCTTATTTAGTAATGAGAGCGTTTGCAGGGCAACGCACAATAATGCAAAAAAACGAAATAAATGCAAAATTCTCTTTTAAATAGATTTTTATTATCATGTACTACCATTTTAGAGATCAATCACTTCGCAGACCAGTAGCCAGTGCAGCTAGCAGACCTCCAGTGTCCTTTCTGTCTTCTGTATAGGCTCCCAGGGTCCTTATATAGTAATGTGAGCGTTTGCAGGGAAACGCACAATAATGCAAATAACGAAATAAATGCAAAATTCTCTTTTAAATAGATTTTTATTATCATGTACTATTATTATAGAGGTCAATCACTTCGCAGGACTAGTAGCCAGTGCAGCTCGCAGTCTTCCAGCGTCCATTCTGTCGTCTGTATAGGCTCCCAGGGGTCCTTATATAGTAATGAGAGCGTCTGCAGGGAAACGCACAATAATGCAAATAACGAAATAAATGCAAAATTCTCTTTTAAATACATTTTTATTATCATGTACTACCATTTTAGAGGTCAATCACTTCGCAGACTAGTCGCCAGTGCAGCTCGCAGTCCTCCAGCGGCCATTCTGTCGTCTGTATAGGCTCCCAGGTTCCTTATATAGTAATGATAGCGTTTGCAGGGAAACGCACAATATTGCAAATAACGAAATAAATTCAAAATTCTCTTTTAA
This sequence comes from Locusta migratoria, assembly GCA_026315105.1. Taxonomy (NCBI): domain Eukaryota; kingdom Metazoa; phylum Arthropoda; class Insecta; order Orthoptera; family Acrididae; genus Locusta; species Locusta migratoria. The sequence continues at coordinate 20,776 of JAOYRU010000681.1, forward strand.
ATAGATTTTTATTATCATGTACTACCATTTTAGAGGTCAATCACTTCGTAGACTAGTCGTCAGTGCAGCTAGCCGCCCTCCAGCGTCCATTCTGTCGTCTGTATAGGCTCACAGGGTCCTTTATATAGTAATGAGAGCGTTTGCAGGGAAACGCACAATAATGCAAATAACGAAATAAATGCAAAATTCTCTTTTAAATAGATTTAATAATTATCATGTACTACCATTTTAGAGGTCAATCACTTCGCAGACTAGTCGTCAGTGCAGCTAGACGCCCTCCAGCGTCCATTCTGTCGTCTGTATAGGCTCACAGGGTCCTTATATAGTAATGACAGCGTTTGCAGGGAAACGCACAATAATGCAAATAACGAAATAAATGCAAAATTCTCTTTTAAATAGATTTTATTATCATGTACTACCATTTTAGAGGTCAATCACTTCGCAGACTAGTCGCCAGTGAAGCTAGCAGTCCACCAGCGTCCATTGTGTCGTCTGTATAGGCTCACAGGGTCCCTTATATAGTAATGAGAGCGTTTGCAGGGAAACGCACAATAATGCAAATAACGAAATAAATGCCAAATTCTCTTTTAAATAGATTTTTATTATCATGTACTACCATTTTTAGAGGTCAATCACTTCGCAGACTAGTCATCAGTGCAGCTAGCCGCCCTCCAGCGTCCATTCTGTCGTCTGTATAGGCTCACAGGGTCCTTATATAGTAATGAGAGCGTTTGCAGGGAAACGCACAATAATGCAAATAACGAAATAAATGCAAAATTCTCTTTTAAATAGATTTATATTATCATGTACTACCATTTTAGAGGTCAATCACTTCGCAGACTAGTCGTCAGTGCAACTAGACGCCCTCCAGCGTCCATTCTGTCGTCTGTATAGGCTCACAGGGTCCTTATATAGTAATGAGAGCGTTTGCAGGGAAACGCACAATAATGCAAATAACGAAATAAATGCAAAATTCTCTTTTAAATAGATTTATATTATCATGTACTACCATTTTAGAGGTCAATCACTTCGCAGAATAGTCGTCAGTGCAGCTAGACGCCCTCCAGCGTCCATTCTGTCGTCTGTATAGGCCCCCAGGGTCCTTATATAGTAATGAGAGCGTTTGCAGGGCAACGCAGAATAATGCAAAAAACGAAATAAATGCAAAATTCTCTTTTAAATAGATTTTTATTATCATGTACTACCATTTTAGAGATCAATCACTTCGCAGACCAGTAGCCAGTGCAGCTAGCAGACCTCCAGCGTCCTTTCTGTCTTCTGTATAGGCTCCCTGGGTCCTTATATAGTAATGAGAGCGTTTGCAGGGAGACGCACAATAATGCAAATAACGAAATAAATGCAAAATTCTCTTTTAAATAGATTTATATTATCATGTACTACCATTTTAGAGGTCAATCACTTCGCAGACTAGTCGCAAGTGCAGCTCGCAGTCCTCCAGCGTCCATTCTGTCGTCTGTATAGGCTCCCAGAGTCCTTATATAGTAATGTGAGCGTTTGCAGGGAAACGCACAATAATGCAAATACGAAATAAATGCAAAATTCTCTTTTAAATAGATTTTTATTATCATGTACTATTATTATAGAGGTCAATCACTTCGCAGACTAGTAGCCAGTGCAGCTCGCAGTCTTCCAGCGTCCATTCTGTCGTCTGTATAGGCTCCCAGGGTCCTTATATAGTAATGAGAGCGTCTGCAGGGAAACGCACAATAATGCAAATAACGAAATAAATGCAAAATTCTCTTTTAAATAGATTTTTATTATCATGTACTACCATTTTAGAGGTCAATCACTTCGCAGACTAGTCGCCAGTGCAGCTCGCAGTCCTCCAGCGTCCATTCTGTCGTCTGTATAGGCTCCCAGGTTCCTTATATAGTAATGATAGCGTTTGCAGGGAAACGCACAATATTGCAAATAACGAAATAAATTCAAAATTCTCTTTTAAATAGATTTTTATTATCATGTACTACCATTTTAGAGGTCAATCACTTCGCAGACTAGTAGCCAGTGCAGCTAGCAGCCCTCCAGTAACCATTCTGTCGTCTGTATAGGCCTCCAGGGTCCTTATATAGTAATGAGAGCGTCTGCAGGGAAACGCACATTAATGCAAATAACGAAATTAATGCAAAATTCTCTTTTAAATAGATTTTACTATCATGTACTACCATTTTAGAGGTCAATCACTTCGCAGACTAGTCGCCAGTGAAGCTAGCAGTCCTCCAGCGTCCATTCTGTCGTCTGTATAGGCACCCAGGGTCCTTATATAGTAATGTGAGCGTTTGCAGGGAAACGCACAATAATGCAAATAACGAAATAAATGCAAAATTCTCTTTTAAATAGATTTATATTATCATGTACTACCTTTTTAGAGGTCAATCACTTCGCAGACTAGTCGTCAGTGCAGCTAGACGCCCTCCAGCGTCCATTCTGTCGTCTGTATAGGCTCACAGGGTCCTTATATAGTAATGAGAGCGTTTGCAGGGAAACGCACAATAATGCAAATAACGAAATAAATGCAAAATTCTCTTTTAAATAGATTTATATTATCATGTACTACCATTTTAGAGGTCAATCACTTCGCAGACTAGTCGTCAGTGCAGCTAGACGCCCTCCAGCGTCCATTCTGTCGTCTGTATAGGCTCACAGGGTCCTTATATCGTAATGAGAGCGTTTGCAGGGAAACGCACAATAATGCAAATAACGAAATAAATGCAAAATTCTCTTTTAAATAGATTTATATTATCATGTACTACCATTTTAGAGGTCAATCACTTCGCAGACTAGTAGCCAGTGCAGCTAGCAGCCCTCCAGCGTCCATTCCGTCGTCTGTATATGCCTCCAGGATCCTTATATAGTAATGAGAGCGTCTGCAGGGAAACGCACAATAATGCAAATAACGAAATTAATGCAAAATTCTCTTTTAAATAGATTTTATTATCATGTACTACCATTTTAGAGGTCAATCACTTCGCAGACTAGTCGCCAGTGAAGCTAGCAGTCCTCCAGCGTCCATTCTGTCGTCTGTATAGGCTCCCAGGGTCCTTATATAGTAATGAGAGCGTTTGCAGGGAAACGCACAATAATGCAAATAACGAAATAAATGCAAAATTCTCTTTTAAATAGATTTTTATTATCATGTACTACCATTTTAGAGGTCAATCACTTCGCAGACTAGTCGTCAGTGCAGCTAGACGCCCTCCAGCGTCCATTCTGTCGTCTGTATAGGCTCACAGGGTCCTTATATAGTAATGAGAGCGTTTGCAGGGAAACGCACAATAATGCAAATAACGAAATAAATGCAAAATTCTCTTTTAAATAGTTTTATATTATCATGTACTACCATTTTAGAGGTCAATCACTTCGCAGACTTGTCGTCAGTGCAGCTAGCCGCCCTCCAGCGTCCATTCTGTCGTCTGTATAGGCTCACAGGGTCCTTATATAGTAATGAGAGCGTTTGCAGGGAAACGCACAATAATGCAAATAACGAAATAAATGCAAAATTCTCTTTTAAATAGATTTTTATTATCATGTACTACCATTTTAGAGGTCAATCACTTCGCAGACTAGTCGTTAGTGCAGCTAGACGCCCTCCAGCGTCCATTCTGTCGTCTGTATAGGCTCACAGGGTCCTTATATAGTAATGAGAGCGTTTGCAGGGAAACGCACAATAATGCAAATAACGAAATAAATGCAAAATTCTCTTTTAAATAGATTTTTATTATCATGTACTACCATTTTAGAGGTCAATCACTTCGCAGACTAGTCGTCAGTGCAGCTAGACGCCCTCCAGCGTCCATTCTGTCGTCTGTATAGGCTCACAGGGTCCTTATATAGTAATGAGAGCGTTTGCAGGGAAACGCACAATAATGCAAATAACGAAATAAATGCAAAATTCTCTTTTAAATAGATTTTTATTATCATGTACTACCATTTTAGAGGTCAATCACTTCGCAGACTAGTCGTCAGTGCAGCTAGACGCCCTCCAGCGTCCATTCTGTCGTCTGTATAGGCTCACAGGGTCCTTATATAGTAATGAGAGCGTTTGCAGGGAAACGCACAATAATGCAAATAACGAAATAAATGCAAAATTCTCTTTTAAAAAGATTTATATTATCATGTACTACCATTTTAGAGGTCAATCTCTTCGCAGACTAGTCGTCAGTGCAGCTAGACGCCCTCCAGCGTCCATTCTGTCGTCTGTATAGGCCCCCAGGGTCCTTATATAGTAATGAGAGCGTCTGCAGGGAAACGCACAATAATGCAAATAACGAAATAAGTGCAAAATTCTCTTTTAAATAGATTTATATTATCATGTACTACCATTTTAGAGGTCAATCACTTCGCAGACTAGTCGTCAGTGCAGCTAGACGCCCTCCAGCGTCCATTCTGTCGTCTGTATAGGCTCACAGGGTCCTTATATAGTAATGAGAGCGTTTGCAGGGAAACGCACAATAATGCAAATAACGAAATAAATGCAAAATTCTCTTTTAAATAGATTTTTATTATCATGTACTACCATTTTAGAGGTCAATCACTTCGCAGACTAGTCGTCAGTGCAGCTAGACGCCCTCCAGCGTCCATTCTGTCGTCTGTATAGGCTCACAGGGTCCTTATATAGTAATGAGAGCGTTTGCAGGGAAACGCACAATAATGCAAATAACGAAATAAATGCAAAATTCTCTTTTAAATAGATTTATATTATCATGTACTACCATTTTAGAGGTCAATCACTTCGCAGACTAGTCGTCAGTGCAGCTAGACGCCCTCCAGCGTCCATTCTGTCGTCTGTATAGGCTCACAGGATCCTTATATAGTAATGAGAGCGTTTGCAGGGAAACGCACAATAATGCAAATAACGAAATAAATGCAAAATTCTCTTTTAAATAGATTTTTATTATCATGTACTACCATTTTAGAGGTCAATCACTTCGCAGACTAGTCGTCAGTGCAGCTAGACGCCCTCCAGCGTCCATTCTGTCGTCTGTATAGGCTCACAGGGTCCTTATATAGTAATGAGAGCGTTTGCAGGGAAACGCACAATAATGCAAATAACGAAATAAATGCAAAATTCTGTTTTAAATAGATTTTTATTATCATGTACTACCATTTTAGAGGTCAATCACTTCGCAGACTAGTCGTCAGTGCAGCTAGACGCCCTCCAGCGTCCATTCTGTCGTCTGTATAGGCTCACAGGGTCCTTATATAGTAATGAGAGCGTTTGCAGGGAAACGCACAATAATGCAAATAACGAAATAAATGCAAAATTCTCTTTTAAATAGATTTTTATTATCATGTACTACCATTTTAGAGGTCAATCACTTCGCAGACTAGTCGTCAGTGCAGCTAGACGCCCTCCAGCGTCCATTCTGTCGTCTGTATAGGCTCACAGGGTCCTTATATAGTAATGAGAGCGTTTGCAGGGAAACGCACAATAATGCAAATAACGAAATAAATGCAAAATTCTCTTTTAAATAGATTTATATTATCATGTACTACCATTTTAGAGGTCAATCACTTCGCAGACTAGTCGTCAGTGCAGCTAGACGCCCTCCAGCGTACATTCTGTCGTCTGTATAGGCCCCCAGGGTCCTTATATAGTAATGAGAGCGTCTGCAGGGAAACGCACAATAATGCAAATAACGAAATAAATGCAAAATTCTCTTTTAAATAGATTTATATTATCATGTACTACCATTTTAGAGGTCAATCACTTCGCAGACTAGTCGTCAGTGCAGCTAGACGCCCTCCAGCGTCCATTCTGTCGTCTGTATAGGCTCACAGGGTCCTTATATAGTAATGAGAGCGTTTGCAGGGAAACGCACAATAATGCAAATAACGAAATAAATGCAAAATTCTCTTTTAAATAGATTTTTATTATCATGTACTACCATTTTAGAGGTCAATTACTTCGCAGACTAGTCGTCAGTGCAGCTAGACGCCCTCCAGCGTCCATTCTGTCGTCTGTATAGGCTCACAGGGTCCTTATATAGTAATGAGAGCGTTTGCAGGGAAACGCACAATAATGCAAATAACGAAATAAATGCAAAATTCTCTTTTAAATAGATTTTTATTATCATGTACTACCATTTTAGAGGTCAATCACTTCGCAGACTAGTCGTCAGTGGAGCTAGACGCCCTCCAGCGTCCATTCTGTCGTCTGTATAGGCTCACAGGGTCCTTATATAGTAATGAGAGCGTTTGCAGGGAAACGCACAATAATGCAAATAACGAAATAAATGCAAAATTCTCTTTTAAATAGATTTTTATTATCATGTACTACCACTTTAGAGGTCAATCACTTCGCAGACTAGTCGTCAGTGCAGCTAGACGCCCTCCAGCGTCCATTCTGTCGTCTGTATAGGCTCACAGGGTCCTTATATAGTAATGAGAGCGTTTGCAGGGAAACGCACAATAATGCAAATAACGAAATAAATGCAAAATTCTCTTTTAAATAGTTTTATATTATCATGTACTACCATTTTAGAGGTCAATCACTTCGCAGACTTGTCGTCAGTGCAGCTAGCCGCCCTCCAGCGTCCATTTTGTCGTCTGTATAGGCTCACAGGGTCCTTATATAGTAATGAGAGCGTCTGCAGGGAAACGCACAATAATGCAAATAACGAAATAAATGCAAAATTCTCTTTTAAATAGATTTTTATTATCATGTACTACCATTTTAGAGGTCAATCACTTCGCAGACTAGTCGTCAGTGCAGCTAGACGCCCTCCAGCGTCCATTCTGTCGTCTGTATAGGCTCACAGGGTCCTTATATAGTAATGAGAGCGTTTGCAGGGAAACGCACAATAATGCAAATAACGAAATAAATGCAAAATTCTCTTTTAAATAGATTTATATTATCATGTACTACCATTTTAGAGGTCAATCACTTCGCAGACTAGTCGTCAGTGCAGCTAGACGCCCTCCAGCGTCCATTCTGTCGTCTGTATAGGCCCCCAGGGTCCTTATATAGTAATGAGAGCGTTTGCAGGGAAACGCACAATAATGCAAATAACGAAATAAATGCAAAATTCTCTTTTAAATAGATTTTTATTATCATGTACTACCATTTTAGAGGTCAATCACTTCGCAGACTAGTCGTCAGTGCAGCTAGACGCCCTCCAGCGTCCATTCTGTCGTCTGTATAGGCTCACAGGGTCCTTATATAGTAATGAGAGCGTTTGCAGGGAAACGCACAATAATGCAAATAACGAAATAAATGCAAAATTCTCTTTTAAATAGATTTTTATTATCATGTACTTCCATTTTAGAGGTCAATCACTTCGCAGACTAGTCGTCAGTGCTGCTAGACGCCCTCCAGCGTCCATTCTGTCGTCTGTATAGGCTCACAGGGTCCTTATATAGTAATGAGAGCGTTTGCAGGGAAACGCACAATAATGCAAATAAAGAAATAAATGCAAAATTCTCTTTTAAATAGATTTTTATTATCATGTACTACCATTTTAGAGGTCAATCACTTCGCAGACTAGTCGTCAGTGCAGCTAGACGCCCTCCAGCGTCCATTCTGTCGTCTGTGTAGGCTCACAGGGTCCTTATATAGTAATGAGAGCGTTTGCACGGAAACGCACAATAATGCAAATAACGAAATAAATGCAAAATTCTCTTTTAAATAGATTTATATTATCATGTACTACCATTTTAGAGGTCAATCACTTCGCAGACTAGTCGTCAGTGCAGCTAGACGCCCTCCAGCGTCCATTCTGTCGTCTGTATAGGCCCCCAGGGTACTTATATAGTAATGAGAGCGTCTGCAGGGAAACGCACAATAATGCAAATAACGAAATAAATGCAAAATTCTCTTTTAAATAGATTTATATTATCATGTACTACCATTTTAGAGGTCAATCACTTCGCAGACTAGTCGTCAGTGCAGCTAGACGCCCTCCAGCGTCCATTCTGTCGTCTGTATAGGCCCCCAGGGTCCTTATATAGTAATGAGAGCGTCTGCAGGGAAACGCACAATAATGCAAATAACGAAATAAATGCAAAATTCTCTTTTAAATAGATTTATATTATCATGTACTACCATTTTAGAGGTCAATCACTTCGCAGACTAGTCGTCAGTGCAGCTAGACGCCCTCCAGCGTCCATTCTGTCGTCTGTATAGGCTCACAGGGTCCTTATATAGTAATGAGAGCGTTTGCAGGGAAACGCACAATAATGCAAATAACGAAATAAATGCAAAATTCTCTTTTAAATAGATTTTTATTATCATGTACTACCATTTTAGAGGTCAATCACTTCGCAGACTAGTCGTCAGTGCAGCTAGACGCCCTCCAGCGTCCATTCTGTCGTCTGTATAGGCTCACAGGGTCCTTATATAGTAATGAGAGCGTTTGCAGGGAAACGCACAATAATGCAAATAACGAAATAAATGCAAAATTCTCTTTTAAATAGATTTTTATTATCATGTACTACCATTTTAGAGGTCAATCACTTCGCAGACTAGTCGTCAGTGGAGCTAGACGCCCTCCAGCGTCCATTCTGTCGTCTGTATAGGCTCACAGGGTCCTTATATAGTAATGAGAGCGTTTGCAGGGAAACGCACAATAATGCAAATAACGAAATAAATGCAAAATTCTCTTTTAAATAGATTTTTATTATCATGTACTACCACTTTAGAGGTCAATCACTTCGCAGACTAGTCGTCAGTGCAGCTAGACGCCCTCCAGCGTCCATTCTGTCGTCTGTATAGGCTCACAGGGTCCTTATATAGTAATGAGAGCGTTTGCAGGGAAACGCACAATAATGCAAATAACGAAATAAATGCAAAATTCTCTTTTAAATAGTTTTATATTATCATGTACTACCATTTTAGAGGTCAATCACTTCGCAGACTTGTCGTCAGTGCAGCTAGCCGCCCTCCAGCGTCCATTTTGTCGTCTGTATAGGCTCACAGGGTCCTTATATAGTAATGAGAGCGTCTGCAGGGAAACGCACAATAATGCAAATAACGAAATAAATGCAAAATTCTCTTTTAAATAGATTTTTATTATCATGTACTACCATTTTAGAGGTCAATCACTTCGCAGACTAGTCGTCAGTGCAGCTAGACGCCCTCCAGCGTCCATTCTGTCGTCTGTATAGGCTCACAGGGTCCTTATATAGTAATGAGAGCGTTTGCAGGGAAACGCACAATAATGCAAATAACGAAATAAATGCAAAATTCTCTTTTAAATAGATTTATATTATCATGTACTACCATTTTAGAGGTCAATCACTTCGCAGACTAGTCGTCAGTGCAGCTAGACGCCCTCCAGCGTCCATTCTGTCGTCTGTATAGGCCCCCAGGGTCCTTATATAGTAATGAGAGCGTTTGCAGGGAAACGCACAATAATGCAAATAACGAAATAAATGCAAAATTCTCTTTTAAATAGATTTTTATTATCATGTACTACCATTTTAGAGGTCAATCACTTCGCAGACTAGTCGTCAGTGCAGCTAGACGCCCTCCAGCGTCCATTCTGTCGTCTGTATAGGCTCACAGGGTCCTTATATAGTAATGAGAGCGTTTGCAGGGAAACGCACAATAATGCAAATAACGAAATAAATGCAAAATTCTCTTTTAAATAGATTTTTATTATCATGTACTTCCATTTTAGAGGTCAATCACTTCGCAGACTAGTCGTCAGTGCTGCTAGACGCCCTCCAGCGTCCATTCTGTCGTCTGTATAGGCTCACAGGGTCCTTATATAGTAATGAGAGCGTTTGCAGGGAAACGCACAATAATGCAAATAAAGAAATAAATGCAAAATTCTCTTTTAAATAGATTTTTATTATCATGTACTACCATTTTAGAGGTCAATCACTTCGCAGACTAGTCGTCAGTGCAGCTAGACGCCCTCCAGCGTCCATTCTGTCGTCTGTGTAGGCTCACAGGGTCCTTATATAGTAATGAGAGCGTTTGCACGGAAACGCACAATAATGCAAATAACGAAATAAATGCAAAATTCTCTTTTAAATAGATTTATATTATCATGTACTACCATTTTAGAGGTCAATCACTTCGCAGACTAGTCGTCAGTGCAGCTAGACGGCATCCAGCGTCCATTCTGTCGTCTGTATAGGCCCCCAGGGTACTTATATAGTAATGAGAGCGTCTGCAGGGAAACGCACAATAATGCAAATAACGAAATAAATGCAAAATTCTCTTTTAAATAGATTTATATTATCATGTACTACCATTTTAGAGGTCAATCACTTCGCAGACTAGTCGTCAGTGCAGCTAGACGCCCTCCAGCGTCCATTCTGTCGTCTGTATAGGCTCACAGGGTCCTTATATAGTAATGAGAGCGTTTGCAGGGAAACGCACAATAATGCAAATAACGAAATAAATGCAAAATTCTCTTTAAAATAGATTTTTATTATCATGTACTACCATTTTAGAGGTCAATCACTTCGCAGACTAGTCGTCAGTGCAGCTAGACGCCCTCCAGCGTCCATTCTGTCGTCTGTATAGGCTCACAGGGTCCTTATATAGTAATGAGAGCGTTTGCAGGGAAACGCACAATAATGCAAATAACGAAATAAATGCAAAATTCTCTTTTAAATAGATTTTTATTATCATGTACTACCATTTTAGAGGTCAATCACTTCGCAGACTAGTCGTCAGTGCAGCTAGACGCCCTCCAGCGTCCATTCTGTCGTCTGTATAGGCCCCCAGGGTCCTTATATAGTAATGAGAGCGTTTGCAGGGAAACGCACAATAATGCAAATAACGAAATAAATCCAAAATTCTCTTTTAAATAGATTTATATTATCATGTACTACCATTTTAGAGGTCAATCACTTCGCAGACTAGTCGTCAGTGCAGCTAGACGCCCTCCAGCGTCCATTCTGTCGTCTGTATAGGCTCACAGGATCCTTATATAGTAATGAGAGCGTTTGCAGGGAAACGCACAATAATGCAAATAACGAAATAAATGCAAAATTCTCTTTTAAATAGATTTTTATTATCATGTACTACCATTTTAGAGGTCAATCACTTCGCAGACTAGTCGTCAGTGCAGCTAGACGCCCTCCAGCGTCCATTCTGTCGTCTGTATAGGCTCACAGGGTCCTTATATAGTAATGAGAGCGTTTGCAGGGAAACGCACAATAATGCAAATAACGAAATAAATGCAAAATTCTGTTTTAAATAGATTTTTATTATAATGTACTACCATTTTAGAGGTCAATCACTTCGCAGACTAGTCGTCAGTGCAGCTAGACGCCCTCCAGCGTCCATTCTGTCGTCTGTATAGGCTCACAGGGTCCTTATATAGTAATGAGAGCGTTTGCAGGGAAACGCACAATAATGCAAATAACGAAATAAATGCAAAATTCTCTTTTAAATAGATTTTTATTATCATGTACTACCATTTTAGAGGTCAATCACTTCGCAGACTAGTCGTCAGTGCAGCTAGACGCCCTCCAGCGTCCATTCTGTCGTCTGTATAGGCTCACAGGGTCCTTATATAGTAATGAGAGCGTTTGCAGGGAAACGCACAATAATGCAAATAACGAAATAAATGCAAAATTCTCTTTTAAATAGATTTTTATTATCATGTACTACCATTTTAGAGGTCAATCACTTCGCAGACTAGTCGTCAGTGCAGCTAGACGCCCTCCAGCGTCCATTCTGTCGTCTGTATAGGCCCCCAGGGTCCTTATATAGTAATGAGAGCGTCTGCAGGGAAACGCACAATAATGCAAATAACGAAATAAATGCAAAATTATCTTTTAAATAGATTTTTATTATCATGTACTACCATTTTAGAGGTCAATCACTTCGCAGACTAGTCGTCAGTGCAGCTAGACGCCCTCCAGCGTCCATTCTGTCGTCTGTATAGGCTCACAGGGTCCTTATATAGTAATGAGAGCGTTTGCAGGGAAACGCACAATAATGCAAATAACGAAATAAATGCAAAATTCTCTTTTAAATAGATTTTTATTATCATGTACTACCATTTTAGAGGTCAATCACTTCGCAGACTAGTCGTCAGTGCAGCTAGACGCCCTCCAGCGTCCATTCTGTCGTCTGTATAGGCTCACAGGGTCCTTATATAGTAATGAGAGCGTTTGCAGGGAAACGCACAATAATGCAAATAACGAAATAAATGCAAAATTCTCTTTTAAATAGATTTTTATTATCATGTACTACCACTTTAGAGGTCAATCACTTCGCAGACTAGTCGTCAGTGCAGCTAGACGCCCTCCAGCGTCCATTCTGTCGTCTGTATAGGCTCACAGGGTCCTTATATAGTAATGAGAGCGTTTGCAGGGAAACGCACAGTAATGCAAATAACGAAATAAATGCAAAATTCTCTTTTAAATAGTTTTATATTATCATGTACTACCATTTTAGAGGTCAATCACTTCGCAGACTTGTCGTCAGTGCAGCTAGCCGCCCTCCAGCGTCCATTTTGTCGTCTGTATAGGCTCACAGGGTCCTTATATAGTAATGAGAGCGCTTGCAGGGAAACGCACAATAATGCAAATAACGAAATAAATGCAAAATTCTCTTTTAAATAGATTTATATTATCATGTACTACCATTTTAGAGGTCAATCACTTCGCAGACTAGTCGTCAGTGGAGCTAGACGCCCTCCAGCGTCCATTCTGTCGTCTGTATAGGCTCACAGGGTCCTTATATAGTAATGAGAGCGTTTGCAGGGAAACGCACAATAATGCAAATAACGAAATAAATGCAAAATTCTCTTTTAAATAGATTTATATTATCATGTACTACCATTTTAGAGGTCAATCACTTCGCAGACTAGTCGTCAGTGCAGCTAGACGCCCTCCAGCGTCCATTCTGTCGTCTGTATAGGCCCCCAGGGTCCTTATATAGTAATGAGAGCGTCTGCAGGGAAACGCACAATAATGCAAATAACGAAATAAATGCAAAATTCTCTTTTAAATAGATTTTTATTATCATGTACTACTATTTTAGGGGTCAATCACTTCGCAGACTAGTCGTCAGTGCAGCTAGACGCCCTCCAGCGTCCATTCTGTCGTCTGTATAGGCTCACAGGTTCCTTATATAGTAATGAGAGCGTTTGCAGGGAAACGCACAATAATGCAAATAACGAAATAAATGAAAAATTCTCTTTTAAATAGATTTTTATTATCATGTACTACCATTTTAGAGGTCAATCACTTCGCAGACTAGTCGTCAGTGCAGCTAGACGCCCTCCAGCGTCCATTCTGTCGTCTGTATAGGCTCACAGGGTCCTTATATAGTAATGAGAGCGTTTGCAGGGAAACGCACAATAATGCAAATAACGAAATAAATGCAAAATTCTCTTTTAAATAGATTTATATTATCATGTACTACCATTTTAGAGGTCAATCACTTCGCAGACTAGTCGTCAGTGCAGCTAGACGCCCTCCAGCGTCCATTCTGTCGTCTGTATAGTCTCACAGGGTCCTTATATAGTAATGAGAGCGTTTGCAGGGAAACGCACAATAATGCAAATAACGAAATAAATGCAAAATTCTCTTTTAAATAGATTTATATTATCATGTACTACCATTTTAGAGGTCAATCACTTCGCAGACTAGTCGTCAGTGCAGCTAGACGCCCTCCAGCGTCCATTCTGTCGTCTGTATAGGCTCATAGGGTCCTTATATAGTAATGAGAGCGTCTGCAGGGAAACGGACAATAATGCAAATAACGAAATAAATGCAAAATTCTTTTAAATAGATTTTTATTATCATCTACTACCATTTTAGAGGTCAATCACTTCGCAGACTAGTCGTCAGTGCAGCTAGACGCCCTCCAGCGTCCATTCTGTCGTCTGTATAGGCCCCCAGGGTCCTTATATAGTAATGAGAGCGTCTGCAGGGAAACGCACAATAATGCAAATAACGAAATAAATGCAAAATTCTCTTTTAAATAGATTTATATTATCATGTACTACCATTTTAGAGGTCAATCACTTCGCAGACTAGTCGTCAGTGCAGCTAGACGCCCTCCATCGTCCATTCTGTCGTCTGTATAGGCTCACAGGGTCCTTATATAGTAATGAGAGCGTTTGCAGGGAAACGCACAATAATGCAAATAACGAAATAAATGCAAAATTCTCTTTTAAATAGATTTTTATTATCATGTACTACCATTTTAGAGGTCAATCACTTCGCAGACTAGTCGTCAGTGCAGCTAGACGCCCTCCAGCGTCCATTCTGTCGTCTGTATAGGCCCCCAGGGTCCTTATATAGTAATGAGAGCGTCGGCAGGGAAACGCACAATAATGCAAATAACGAAATAAATGCAAAATTCTTTTAAATAGATTTTTATTATCATGTACTACCATTTTAGAGGTCAATCACTTCGCAGACTAGTCGTCAGTGCAGCTAGACGCCCTCCAGCGTCCATTCTGTCGTCTGTATAGGCCCCCAGGGTCCTTATATAGTAATGAGAGCGTCTGCAGGGAAACGCACAATAATGCAAATAACGAAATAAATGCAAAATTCTCTTTTAAATAGATTTATATTATCATGTACTACCATTTTAGAGGTCAATCACTTCGCAGACTAGTCGTCAGTGCAGCTAGACGCCCTCCAGCGTCCATTCTGTCGTCTGTATAGGCTCACAGGGTCCTTATATAGTAATGAGAGCGTTTGCAGGGAAACGCACAATAATGCAAATAACGAAATAAATGCAAAATTCTCTTTTAAATAGATTTATATTATCATGTACTACCATTTTAGAGGTCAATCACTTCGCAGACTAGTCGTCAGTGCAGCTAGACGCCCTCCAGCGTCCATTCTGTCGTCTGTATAGGCCCCCAGGGTCCTTATATAATAATGAGAGCGTCTGCAGGGAAACGCACAATAATGCAAATAACGAAATAAATGCAAAATTCTCTTTTAAATAGATTTATATTATCATGTACTACCATTTTAGAGGTCAATCACTTCGCAGACTAGTCGTCAGTGCAGCTAGACGCCCTCCAGCGTCCATTCTGTCGTCTGTATAGGCTCACAGGGTCCTTATATAGTAATGAGAGCGTTTGCAGGGAAACGCACAATAATGCAAATAACGAAATAAATGCAAAATTCTCTTTTAAATAGATTTTTATTATCATGTACTACCATTTTAGAGGTCAATCACTTCGCAGACTAGTCGGCAGTGCAGCTAGACGCCCTCCAGCGTCCATTCTGTCGTCTGTATAGGCCCCCATGGTCCTTATATAGTAATGAGAGCGTCTGCAGGGAAACGCACAATAATGCAAATAACGAAATAAATGCAAAATTCTTTTAAATAGATTTTTATTATCATGTACTACCATTTTAGAGGTCAATCACTTCGCAGACTAGTCGTCAGTGCAGCTAGACGCCCTCCAGCGTCCATTCTGTCGTCTGTATAGGCCCCCAGGGTCCTTATATAGTAATGAGAGCGTCTGCAGGGAAACGCACAATAATGCAAATAACGAAATAAATGCAAAATTCTCTTTTAAATAGATTTATATTATCATGTACTACCATTTTAGAGGTCAATCACTTCGCAGACTAGTCGTCAGTGCAGCTAGACGCACTCCAGCGTCCATTCTGTCGTCTGTATAGGCTCACAGGGTCCTTATATAGTAATGAGAGCGTTTGCAGGGAAACGCACAATAATGCAAATAACGAAATAAATGCAAAATTCTCTTTTAAATAGATTTTTATTATCATGTACTACCATTTTAGAGGTCAATCACTTCGCAGACTAGTCGTCAGTGCAGCTAGACGCCCTCCAGCGTCCATTCTGTCGTCTGTATAGGCTCACAGGGTCCTTATATAGTAATGAGAGCGTTTGCAGGGAAACGCACAATAATGAAATAACGAAATAAATGCAAAATTCTTTTAAATAGATTTTTATTATCATGTACTACCATTTTAGAGGTCAATCACTTCGCAGACTAGTCGTCAGTGCAGCTAGACGCCCTCCAGCGTCCATTCTGTCGTCTGTATAGGCCCCCAGGGTCCTTATATAGTAATGAGAGCGTCTGCAGGGAAACGCACAATAATGCAAATAACGAAATAAATGCAAAATTCTCTTTTAAATAGATTTATATTATCATGTACTACCATTTTAGAGGTCAATAACTTCACAGACTAGTCGTCAGTGCAGCTAGACGCCCTCCAGCGTCCATTCTGTCGTCTGTATAGGCTCACAGGGTCCTTATTTAGTAATGAGAGCGTTTGCAGGGAAACGCACAATAATGCAAATAACGAAATAAATGCAAAATTCTCTTTTAAATAGATTTTTATTATCATGTACTACCATTTTAGAGGTCAATCACTTCGCAGACTAGTCGTCAGTGCAGCTAGACGCCCTCCAGCGTCCATTCTGTCGTCTGTATAGGCTCACAGGGTCCTTATATAGTAATGAGAGCGTTTGCAGGGAAACGCACAATAATGCAAATAACGAAATAAATGCAAAATTCTTTTAAATAGATTTTTATTATCATGTACTACCATTTTAGAGGTCAATCACTTCGCAGACTAGTCGTCAGTGCAGCTAGACGCCCTCCAGCGTCCATTCTGTCGTCTGTATAGGCCCCCAGGGTCCTTATATAGTAATGAGAGCGTCTGCAGGGAAACGCACAATAATGCAAATAACGAAATAAATGCAAAATTCTCTTTTAAATAGATTTATATTATCATGTACTACCATTTTAGAGGTCAATCACTTCGCAGACTAGTCGTCAGTGCAGCTAGACGCCCTCCAGCGTCCATTCTGTCGTCTGTATAGGCTCACAGGGTCCTTATATAGTAATGAGAGCGTTTTCAGGGAAACGCACAATAATGCAAATAACGAAATAAATGCAAAATTCTTTTAAATAGAGTTTTATTATCATGTACTACCATTTTAGAGGTCAATCACTTCGCAGACTAGTCGTCAGTGCAGCTAGACGCCCTCCAGCGTCCATTCTGTCGTCTGTATAGGCCCCCAGGGTCCTTATATAGTAATGAGAGCGTCTGCAGGGAAACGCACAATAATGCAAATAACGAAATAAATGCAAAATTCTTTTAAATAGATTTTTATTATCATGTACTACCATTTTAGAGGTCAATCACTTCGCAGACTAGTCGTCAGTGCAGCTAGACGCCCTCCAGCGTCCATTCTGTCGTCTGTATTGGCTCATAGGGTCCTTATATAGTAATGAGAGCGTTTGCAGGGAAACGCACAATAATGCAAATAACGAAATAAATGCAAAATTCTTTTCAATAGATTTTTATTATCATGTACTACCATTTTAGAGGTCAATCACTTCGCAGACTAGTCGTCAGTGCAGCTAGACGCCCTCCAGCGTCCATTCTGTCGTCTGTATAGGCCCCCAGGGTCCTTATATAGTAATGAGAGCGTCTGCAGGGAAACGCACAATAATGCAAATAACGAAATAAATGCAAAATTCTCTTTTAAATAGATTTTTATTATCATGTACTACCATTTTAGAGGTCAATCACTTCGCAGACTAGTCGTCAGTGCAGCTAGACGCCCTCCAGCGTCCATTCTGTCGTCTGTATAGGCTCCCAGGGTCCTTATATAATAATGAGAGCGTTTTCAGGGAAACGCACAATAATGCAAATAACGAAATAAATGCAAAATTCTTTTAAATAGAGTTTTATTATCATGTACTACCATTTTAGAGGTCAATCACTTCGCAGACTAGTCGTCAGTGCAGCTAGACGCCCTCCAGCGTCCAATCTGTCGTCTGTATAGGCCCCCAGGGTCCTTATATAGTAATGAGAGCGTCTGCAGGGAAACGCACAATAATGCAAATAACGAAATAAATGCAAAATTCTTTTAAATAGATTTTTATTATCATGTACTACCATTTTAGAGGTCAATCACTTCGCAGACTAGTCGTCAGTGCAGCTAGACGCCCTCCAGCGTCCATTCTGTCGTCTGTATAGGCCCCCAGGGTCCTTATATAGTAATGAGAGCGTCTGCAGGGAAACGCACAATAATGCAAATAACGAAATAAATGCAAAATTCTCTTTTAAATAGATTTTTATTATCATGTACTACCATTTTAGAGGTCAATCACTTCGCAGACTAGTCGTCAGTGCAGCTAGACGCCCTCCAGCGTCCATTCTGTCGTCTGTATAGGCCCCCAGGGTCCTTATATAGTAATGAGAGCGTCGGCAGGGAAACGCACAATAATGCAAATAACGAAATAAATGCAAAATTCTTTTAAATAGATTTTTATTATCATGTACTACCATTTTAGAGGTCAATCACTTCGCAGACTAGTCGTCAGTGCAGCTAGACGCCCTCCAGCGTCCATTCTGTCGTCTGTATAGGCCCCCAGGGTCCTTATATAGTAATGAGAGCGTCTGCAGGGAAACGCACAATAATGCAAATAACGAAATAAATGCAAAATTCTCTTTTAAATAGATTTATATTATCATGTACTACCATTTTAGAGGTCAATCACTTCGCAGACTAGTCGTCAGTGCAGCTAGACGCCCTCCAGCGTCCATTCTGTCGTCTGTATAGGCTCACAGGGTCCTTATATAGTAATGAGAGCGTTTGCAGGGAAACGCACAATAATGCAAATAACGAAATAAATGCAAAATTCTCTTTTAAATAGATTTATATTATCATGTACTACCATTTTAGAGGTCAATCACTTCGCAGACTAGTCGTCAGTGCAGCTAGACGCCCTCCAGCGTCCATTCTGTCGTCTGTATAGGCCCCCAGGGTCCTTATATAATAATGAGAGCGTCTGCAGGGAAACGCACAATAATGCAAATAACGAAATAAATGCAAAATTCTCTTTTAAATAGATTTATATTATCATGTACTACCATTTTAGAGGTCAATCACTTCGCAGACTAGTCGTCAGTGCAGCTAGACGCCCTCCAGCGTCCATTCTGTCGTCTGTATAGGCTCACAGGGTCCTTATATAGTAATGAGAGCGTTTGCAGGGAAACGCACAATAATGCAAATAACGAAATAAATGCAAAATTCTCTTTTAAATAGATTTTTATTATCATGTACTACCATTTTAGAGGTCAATCACTTCGCAGACTAGTCGTCAGTGCAGCTAGACGCCCTCCAGCGTCCATTCTGTCGTCTGTATAGGCCCCCATGGTCCTTATATAGTAATGAGAGCGTCTGCAGGGAAACGCACAATAATGCAAATAACGAAATAAATGCAAAATTCTTTTAAATAGATTTTTATTATCATGTACTACCATTTTAGAGGTCAATCACTTCGCAGACTAGTCGTCAGTGCAGCTAGACGCCCTCCAGCGTCCATTCTGTCGTCTGTATAGGCCCCCAGGGTCCTTATATAGTAATGAGAGCGTCTGCAGGGAAACGCACAATAATGCAAATAACGAAATAAATGCAAAATTCTCTTTTAAATAGATTTATATTATCATGTACTACCATTTTAGAGGTCAATCACTTCGCAGACTAGTCGTCAGTGCAGCTAGACGCACTCCAGCGTCCATTCTGTCGTCTGTATAGGCTCACAGGGTCCTTATATAGTAATGAGAGCGTTTGCAGGGAAACGCACAATAATGCAAATAACGAAATAAATGCAAAATTCTCTTTTAAATAGATTTTTATTATCATGTACTACCATTTTAGAGGTCAATCACTTCGCAGACTAGTCGTCAGTGCAGCTAGACGCCCTCCAGCGTCCATTCTGTCGTCTGTATAGGCTCACAGGGTCCTTATATAGTAATGAGAGCGTTTGCAGGGAAACGCACAATAATGAAATAACGAAATAAATGCAAAATTCTTTTAAATAGATTTTTATTATCATGTACTACCATTTTAGAGGTCAATCACTTCGCAGACTAGTCGTCAGTGCAGCTAGACGCCCTCCAGCGTCCATTCTGTCGTCTGTATAGGCCCCCAGGGTCCTTATATAGTAATGAGAGCGTCTGCAGGGAAACGCACAATAATGCAAATAACGAAATAAATGCAAAATTCTCTTTTAAATAGATTTATATTATCATGTACTACCATTTTAGAGGTCAATAACTTCACAGACTAGTCGTCAGTGCAGCTAGACGCCCTCCAGCGTCCATTCTGTCGTCTGTATAGGCTCACAGGGTCCTTATTTAGTAATGAGAGCGTTTGCAGGGAAACGCACAATAATGCAAATAACGAAATAAATGCAAAATTCTCTTTTAAATAGATTTTTATTATCATGTACTACCATTTTAGAGGTCAATCACTTCGCAGACTAGTCGTCAGTGCAGCTAGACGCCCTCCAGCGTCCATTCTGTCGTCTGTATAGGCTCACAGGGTCCTTATATAGTAATGAGAGCGTTTGCAGGGAAACGCACAATAATGCAAATAACGAAATAAATGCAAAATTCTTTTAAATAGATTTTTATTATCATGTACTACCATTTTAGAGGTCAATCACTTCGCAGACTAGTCGTCAGTGCAGCTAGACGCCCTCCAGCGTCCATTCTGTCGTCTGTATAGGCCCCCAGGGTCCTTATATAGTAATGAGAGCGTCTGCAGGGAAACGCACAATAATGCAAATAACGAAATAAATGCAAAATTCTCTTTTAAATAGATTTATATTATCATGTACTACCATTTTAGAGGTCAATCACTTCGCAGACTAGTCGTCAGTGCAGCTAGACGCCCTCCAGCGTCCATTCTGTCGTCTGTATAGGCTCACAGGGTCCTTATATAGTAATGAGAGCGTTTTCAGGGAAACGCACAATAATGCAAATAACGAAATAAATGCAAAATTCTTTTAAATAGAGTTTTATTATCATGTACTACCATTTTAGAGGTCAATCACTTCGCAGACTAGTCGTCAGTGCAGCTAGACGCCTTCCAGCGTCCATTCTGTCGTCTGTATAGGCCCCCAGGGTCCTTATATAGTAATGAGAGCGTCTGCAGGGAAACGCACAATAATGCAAATAACGAAATAAATGCAAAATTCTTTTAAATAGATTTTTATTATCATGTACTACCAATTTTAGAGGTCAATCACTTCGCAGACTAGTCGTCAGTGCAGCTAGACGCCCTCCAGCGTCCATTCTGTCGTCTGTATTGGCTCATAGGGTCCTTATATAGTAATGAGAGCGTTTGCAGGGAAACGCACAATAATGCAAATAACGAAATAAATGCAAAATTCTTTTAAATAGATTTTTTATTATCATGTACTACCATTTTAGAGGTCAATCACTTCGCAGACTAGTCGTCAGTGCAGCTAGACGCCCTCCAGCGTCCATTCTGTCGTCTGTATAGGCCCCCAGGGTCCTTATATAGTAATGAGAGCGTCTGCAGGGAAACGCACAATAATGCAAATAACGAAATAAATGCAAAATTCTCTTTTAAATAGATTTTTATTATCATGTACTACCATTTTAGAGGTCAATCACTTCGCAGACTAGTCGTCAGTGCAGCTAGACGCCCTCCAGCGTCCATTCTGTCGTCTGTATAGGCTCCCAGGGTCCTTATATAATAATGAGAGCGTTTTCAGGGAAACGCACAATAATGCAAATAACGAAATAAATGCAAAATTCTTTTAAATAGAGTTTTATTATCATGTACTACCATTTTAGAGGTCAATCACTTCGCAGACTAGTCGTCAGTGCAGCTAGACGCCCTCCAGCGTCCAATCTGTCGTCTGTATAGGCCCCCAGGGTCCTTATATAGTAATGAGAGAGTCTGCAGGGAAACGCACAATAATGCAAATAACGAAATAAATGCAAAATTCTTTTAAATAGATTTTTATTATCATGTACTACCATTTTAGAGGTCAATCACTTCGCAGACTAGTCGTCAGTGCAGCTAGACGCCCTCCAGCGTCCATTCTGTCGTCTGTATAGGCCCCCAGGGTCCTTATATAGTAATGAGAGCGTCTGCAGGGAAACGCACAATAATGCAAATAACGAAATAAATGCAAAATTCTCTTTTAAATAGATTTATATTATCATGTACTACCATTTTAGAGGTCAATCACTTCGCAGACTAGTCGTCAGTGCAGCTAGACGCCCTCCAGCGTCCATTCTGTCGTCTGTATAGGCCCCCAGGTTCCTTATATAGTAATGAGAGCGTTTGCAGGGAAACGCACAATAATGCAAATAACGAAATAAATGCAAAATTCTTTTAAATAGATTTTTATTATCATGTACTACCATTTTAGAGGTCAATCACTTCGCAGACTAGTCGTCAGTGCAGCTAGACGCCCTCCAGCGTCCATTCTGTCGTCTGTATAGGCCCCCAGGGTCCTTATATAGTAATGAGAGCGTCTGCAGGGAAACGCACAATAATGCAAATAACGAAATAAATGCAAAATTCTCTTTTAAATAGATTTATATTATCATGTACTACCATTTTAGAGGTCAATCACTTCGCAGACTAGTCGTCAGTGCAGCTAGACGCCCTCCAGCGTCCATTCTGTCGTCTGTATAGGCTCACAGGGTCCTTATATAGTAATGAGAGCGTTTGCAGGGAAACGCACAATAATGCAAATAACGAAATAAATGCCAAATTCTCTTTTAAATAGATTTTTATTATCATGTACTACCATTTTAGAGGTCAATCACTTCGCAGACTAGTCGTCAGTGCAGCTAGACGCCCTCCAGCGTCCATTCTGTCGTCTGTATAGGCTCACAGGGTCCTTATATAGTAATGAGAGCGTTTGCAGGGAAACGCACAATAATGCAAATAACGAAATAAATGCAAAATTCTTTTAAATAGATTTTTATTATCATGTACTACCATTTTAGAGGTCAGTCACTTCGCAGACTAGTCGTCAGTGCAGCTAGACGCCCTCCAGCGTCCATTCTGTCGTCTGTATAGGCCCCCAGGGTCCTTATATAGTAATGAGAGCGTTTGCAGGGAAACGCACAATAATGCAAATAACGAAATAAATGCAAAATTCTCTTTTAAATAGATTTTTATTATCATGTACTACCATTTTAGAGGTCAATCACTTCGCAGACTAGTCGTCAGTGCAGCTAGACGCCCTCCAGCGTCCATTCTGTCGTCTGTATAGGCCCCCAGGGTCCTTATATAGTAATGAGAGCGTCTGCAGGGAAACGCACAATAATGCAAATAACGAAATAAATGCAAAATTCTCTTTTAAATAGATTTATATTATCATGTACTACCATTTTAGAGGTCAATCACTTCGCAGACTAGTCGTCAGTGCAGCTAGACGCTCTCCAGCGTCCATTCTGTCGTCTGTATAGGCTCACAGGGTCCTTATATAGTAATGAGAGCGTTTGCAGGGAAACGCACAATAATGCAAATAACGAAATAAATGCAAAATTCTTTTAAATAGATTTTTATTATCATGTACTACCATTTTAGAGGTCAGTCACTTCGCAGACTAGTCGTCAGTGCAGCTAGACGCCCTCCAGCGTCCATTCTGTCGTCTGTATAGGCCCCCAGGGTCCTTATATAGTAATGAGAGCGTTGGCAGGGAAACGCACAATAATGCAAATAACGAAATAAATGCAAAATTCTCTTTTAAATAGATTTTTATTATCATGTACTACCATTTTAGAGGTCAATCACTTCGCAGACTAGTCGTCAGTGCAGCTAGACGCCCTCCATCGTCCATTCTGTCGTCTGTATAGGCCCCCAGGGTCCTTATATAGTAATGAGAGCGTCTGCAGGGAAACGCACAATAATGCAAATAACGAAATAAATGCAAAATTCTCTTTTAAATAGATTTATATTATCATGTACTACCATTTTAGAGGTCAATCACTTCGCAGACTAGTCGTCAGTGCAGCTAGACGCCCTCCAGCGTCCATTCTGTCGTCTGTATAGGCTCACAGGGTCCTTATATAGTAATGAGAGCGTTTGCAGGGAAACGCACAATAATGCAAATAACGAAATAAATGCAAAATTCTCTTTTAAATAGATTTTTATTATCATGTACTACCATTTTAGAGGTCAATCACTTCGCAGACTAGTCGTCAGTGCAGCTAGACGCCCTCCAGCGTCCATTCTGTCGTCTGTATAGGCTCACAGGGTCCTTATATAGTAATGAGAGCGTTTGCAGGGAAACGCACACTAATGCAAATAACGAAATAAATGCAAAATTCTCTTTTAAATAAATTTATATTATCATGTACTACCATTTTAGAGGTCAATCACTTCGCAGACTAGTCGTCAGTGCAGCTAGACTCCCTCCAGCGTCCATTCTGTCGTCTGTATAGGCTCACAGGGTCCTTATATAGTAATGAGAGCGTTTGCAGGGAAACGCACAATAATGCAAATAACGAAATAAATGCCAAATTCTTTTAAATAGATTTTTATTATCATGTACAACCATTTTAGAGGTCAATCACTTCGCAGACTAGTCGTCAGTGCAGCTAGACGCCCTCCAGCGTCCATTCTGTCGTCTGTATAGGCCCCCAGGGTCCTTATATAGTAATGAGAGCGTTTGCAGGGAAACGCACAATAATGCAAATAACGAAATAAATGCAAAATTCTTTTAAATAGATTTTTATTATCATGTACTACCATTTTAGAGGTCAATCACTTCGCAGACTAGTCGTCCGTGCAGCTAGACGCCCTCCAGCGTCCATTCTGTCGTCTGTATAGGCCCCCAGGGTCCTTATATAGTAATGAGAGCGTCTGCAGGGAAAGGCACAATAATGCAAATAACGAAATAAATGCAAAATTCTCTTTTAAATAGATTTATATTATCATGTACTACCATTTTAGAGGTCAATCACTTCCCAGACTAGTCGTCAGTGCAGCTAGACGCCCTCCAGCGTCCATTCTGTCGTCTGTATAGGCTCACAGGGTCCTTATATAGTAATGAGAGCGTTTGCAGGGAAACGCACAGTAATGCAAATAACGAAATAAATGCAAAATTCTCTTTTAAATAGATTTTTATTATCATGTACTACCATTTTAGAGGTCAATCACTTCGCAGACTAGTCGTCAGTGCAGCTAGACGCCCTCCAGCGTCCATTCTGTCGTCTGTATAGGCTCACAGGGTCCTTATATAGTAATGAGAGCGTTTGCAGGGAAACGCACAATAATGCAAATAACGAAATAAATGCAAAATTCTCTTTTAAATAGATTTATATTATCATGTACTACCATTTTAGAGGTCAATCACTTCGCAGACTAGTCGTCAGTGCAGCTAGACTCCCTCCAGCGTCCATTCTGTCGTCTGTATAGGCTCACAGGGTCCTTATATAGTAATGAGAGCGTTTGCAGGGAAACGCACAATAATGCAAATAACGAAATAAATGCAAAATTCTCTTTTAAATAGATTTTTATTATCATGTACTACCATTTTAGAGGTCAATCACTTCGCAGACTAGTCGTCAGTGCAGCTAGACGCCCTCCAGCGTCCATAATGTCGTCTGTATAGGCTCCCAGAGTCGTTATATAGTAATGTGAGCGTTTGCAGGGAAACGCACAATAATGCAAATAATGAAATAAATGCAATATTCTCTTTTAAATAGATTTTTATTATCATGTACTATTATTATAGAGGTCAATCACTTCGCAGACTAGTAGCCAGTGCAGCTCGCAGTCTTCCAGCGTCCATTCTGTCGTCTGTATAGGCTCCCACGGTCCTTATATAGTAATGAGAGCGTCTGCAGGGAAACGCACAATAATGCAAATAACGAAATAAATGCAAAATTCTCTTTTAAATAGATTTTTATTATCATGTACTACCATTTTAGAGGTCAATCACTTCGCAGACTAGTCGCCAGTGCAGCTCGCAGTCCTCCAGCTTCCATTCTGTCGTCTGTATAGGCTCCCAGGTTCCCTTATATAGTAATGATAGCGTTTGCAGGGAAACGCACAATATTGCAAATAACGAAATAAATTCAAAATTCTCTTTTAAATAGATTTTTATTATCATGTACTACCATTTTAGAGGTCAATCACTTCGCAGACTAGTAGCCAGTGCAGCTAGCAGCCCTCCAGTAACCATTCTGTCGTCTGTATAGGCCTCCAGGGTCCTTATATAGTAATGAGAGCGTCTGCAGGGAAACGCACATTAATGCAAATAACGAAATTAATGCAAAAATTCTCTTTTAAATAGATTTTATTATCATGTACTACCATTTTAGAGGTCAATCACTTCGCAGACTAGTCGCCAGTGAAGCTAGCAGTCCTCCAGCGTCCATTCTGTCGTCTGTATAGGCTCCCAGGGTCCTTATATAGTAATGAGAGCGTTTGCAGGAAAACGCACAATAATGCAAATAACGAAATAAATGCAAAATTCTCTTTTAAATAGATTTTTATTATCATGTACTACCATTTTAGAGGTCAATCACTTCGCAGACTAGTCGTCAGTGCAGCTAGACGCCCTCCAGCGTCCATTCTGTCGTCTGTATAGGCTCACAGGGTCCTTATATAGTAATGAGAGCGTTTGCAGGGAAACGCACAATAATGCAAATAACGAAATAAATGCAAAATTCTCTTTTAAATAGTTTTATATTATCATGTACTACCATTTTAGAGGTCAATCACTTCGCAGACTAGTCGTCAGTGCAGCTAGCCGCCCCCTACCGTCCATTCTGTCGTCTGTATAGGCTCACAAGGTCCTTATATAGTAATGAGAGCGTTTGCAGGGAAACGCACAATAATGCAAATAACGAAATAAATGCAAAATTCTCTTTTAAAAAGATTTATATTATCATGTACTACCATTTTAGAGGTCAATCACTTCGCAGACTAGTCGTCAGTGCAGCTAGACGCCCTCCAGCGTCCATTCTGTCGTCTGTATAGGCCCCCAGGGTCCTTATATAGAAATGAGAGCGTCTGCAGGGAAACGCACAATAATGGAAAAAACGAAATAAATGCAAAATTCTCTTTTAAATAGATTTATATTATCATGTACTACCATTTTAGAGGTCAATCACTTCGCAGACTAGTCGTCAGTGCTGCTAGACGCCCTCCAGCGTCCATTCTGTCGTTGTATAGGCCCCCAGGGTCCTTATATAGTAATGAGAGCGTTTGCAGGGAAACGCACAATAATGCAAATAACGAAATAAATGCAAAATTCTCTTTTAAATAGATTTTTATTATCATGTACTACCATTTTAGAGGTCAATCACTTCGCAGACTAGTCGTCAGTGCAGCTAGACGCCCTCCAGCGTCCATTCTGTCGTCTGTATAGGCTCACAGGGTCCTTATATAGTAATGAGAGCGTTTGCAGGGAAACGCACAATAATGCAAATAACGAAATAAATGCAAAATTCTCTTTTAAATAGTTTTATATTATCATGTACTACCATTTTAGAGGTCAATCACTTCGCAGACTAGTCGTCAGTGCAGCTAGCCGCCCTCCACCGTCCATTCTGTCGTCTGTATAGGCTCACAGGGTCCTTATATAGTAATGAGAGCGTTTGCAGGGAAACGCACAATAATGCAAATAACGAAATAAATGCAAAATTCTCTTTTAAAAAGATTTATGTTATCATGTACTACCATTTTAGAGGTCAATCACTTCGCAGACTAGTCGTCAGTGCAGCTAGACGCCCTCCAGCGTCCATTATGTCGTCTGTATAGGCCC
>JAOYRU010000682.1:0-26299 GCA_026315105.1 Locusta migratoria
GCTTGGCCGCAGCAGCCTTCTTGGCCCCAGCGGGGGCGGCGGCGGCGCCGCCAGACGCCTTCTTGGCAGCGCCCGCCTTGCGCCCCGTAGCCGCCTTCACACCGCCAGCCTTCTTGGCGCCGGCAGCGCGGGCGCCCTTCTTCTCCTTGCTGGCCGCCGGAGCGGCGCGCCGCTTCTTGGCAGCGCCGGCGGCGCGCGCCTTGCCGCCCTCGGCCGAACCGCCGGCAGCTCCGCCTCCAGCCAGTTTAAACGAGCCGGACGCGCCCTTGCCCTTCGTCTGAACCAGCTCGCCGGCGACGACGGCCGACTTGAGGTACTTCTTGATAAACGGCGCCAGCTTCTCGGCGTCCAGCTTGTAGTGCGCCGCTATGTACTTCTTGATGGCCTGCAGCGACGACCCGCCGCGCTCCTTCAGGCTCTTGATGGCCGCCGTCACCATCTCAGAGGTGCGCGGGTGCGCAGGCTTGGCGCGCGGCTTCTTCGCAGACGCCGCCGCCGACTTGGCCTTCTTCGTCGTGCCCGTGGCCGCGGGGGCCGCAGCAGTCTCGTTCGTGGCCGCCTGATCCGCCATCTCCGTTCTTCACAGCAGAGGAAAGAGAAAAAAGAGCGACGACAAAAGCTGGCTGGCTGGCGCGCACGTACTACTACTCTGGTGTGTGTGCACGCGGGCGCAGAGCGGCAGGGAATAATCGCGGCGCGCCGCGCACCGCCAGTGTCGCGAGCGGGCGCGGACGGCCAAGAGAGCGGCCGCCACTCTGCGCGCCGCCGCGCGCCGCCTCGCGCGCTTGCTACGCTCGCACGTCCGGCAGCGTGGCCGGCGTCGCCCCGCACCCGCGCCCACACCGCCCGCGCCATTCCGGCCACCAAGGATGGGGCTACCCGCTGGCCCGCTCGCGGCGCCCGCGCATCCCCACCGTCGTGCCGCAAAACGCCGCCAAAGTGCGCCTACCGCGCCAAACAGCCTGGCCACGCCCGCCGAGAATCGCCGCCCCCGCCCGAATGCCGCCCCCACGACCCCACCCAACGTACCGGCACAGTGCCCAAACCTTCGGCAACGCCTCCACACCGCCGCCCAGCCCGCCCTCCCCAAACGGCCGGGCGGCGCGCGCCCCCAAAGCCAAGCGTGCGGCGATGACGGGCGTGCAAACCCGGCACCACCGACCCATCGCCTCCCATCCGCCGCGTCCCGTGCGTGCGGCACCCACCTGCCGCCGTCGCCACCCCCCCGTACGCCAGCCTCTCACCCTCGCCCGCACACGTCCACGCAACACACACATTCCCGCCACGTCGCCACACAAAATTGTCCCGGCAAAAATGCCGCCGCGCGGCGCGCACCGCAGCCCGCCCCCAAACAGCCACGGAAAAAACCTGCACCACCCACACACACCCCCACGCTACGGGACAAGGGCGTCCGCCCACCGCACGCCGGCACAAGCGCGCGCGCACACACACACACACAGCAATAATTTGGGACGCGACACGCAAAACCGACGGGCGCCCTCTCCTCCTACGAGGCGCGGCGCGCTTCCCCTCGACAACCTTCGGGACAGGGGACACACACAGCCCACCGCCCCGGTACGCTACGCGTGTGTTTTCTTCTCTCTTTTCCTCTTTTTCTTCTCTTCTTGCTGCTTTCGGTGCTTCCTCGTCCTTTTCTTCGTTTCCTTCCGTTTCCCTTTTTCCCCCCGCCGACGCGCGCGACTACTCGACGCTAAACAACGTTCGGGGGGTCGGTAACGCGTTTCGTTTCTTCTTCTTCTTAAACAGCAAAACGTTACGTTTTTTTCATCGCAGCGCCCACACAGAGAGGCTTTCCTCCCTCTCTCTTGTACGCGGCGTTTTCGGGCGCTACCAGACACCCCTTTTACGTTCGGTTAGGTTAGGTTAGGTTAGGTTGCGCGTTAGGTTAGGTTAAGGAGGGGCTAGGTTAGGTTTAGGGGGGCTAGGTTAGGTTAAGGTTAACACTTCTTCAGAGGTTAGGTTTAAGGGAGGGGTTTGGGGGTTAGGTTAACGGGTTCAACGCACGTTGGGGGGGTTGGGTTAGGTTAGGTTAGGGGTCAGGTTAGGTCACAACCACACGTTAAAAAAAAAAACGGCTCACACGCGTTCAGGGGGAACGTCACAGCGCCGTTACCCAGCCGACCACGTGCGCCGTTCGTTAAGCGGGGGCCACGGGCACAGGGCGGTCCCCGGCTGCCCGTTAAAACTTACCAAGGGTTGCGGCGTCAACAACGGCTTCGTCTTGGCGCGCATACAGCGCCGGCTCCCACACAAACCGCCCGCTCGTTCCAGCCACAATTTCCCGAAAAAGAGGGCGCGCCCACCCAACAGGCGCACACAAAACACCGGAAAAACAACAACAAAAACAAACAGCACACACCGAAACGGGCGCGGCGGGCCCCGGCCACAAAACTGCAACACCCCCCGGCCACGGGCTACCGACCGTGGCACACACACACAAAACCCAACGGGCAATACCGGCCGCGCGACCAACCACGACGTTCGCCCCAAAAACACTACACTTACCGCCACCCACCCAGCCTCCCCATTTGCCACGCGTCACAACAGACAGTCGGCAACAGCAACGACAAAGACAAAACAGGGGCAGCAGCACAGTCTGTCTGCTGCTGCCGCACCCCGAGCTCGCCGGTGCGGGCAACACACACACACACACACACACACACACACACCCAAAGGCCATTCCTCTCGCTTTGGTTTCCCCCCTTTGGGGCCGGCCCGGCCGTCCGGCCGTCCGTCCGTCCGTTCCTTCCACCCACCGCCTCCCCTCCAAAAAAAAAAAAAAAAAGGGGGGGGGGGGGCCGCCGCCAGCACAAACCACGACACACACCAGCCACAGCGGCGACCGCAGCCACGAAACGAGGGGGCCGCCTCATATTCGGACATACACTGAGGGAAACAACAAGAATACAAACCCAACAAGACAAGCGGCGGGACAAAAGAAAACAAACCGTCGACCAAGCGACTACCACCAAAAAAAATTGCACAAAGAGGACAGAAGGAACACACAAAACGGGACGACTGTTTCTCGTGTCACACGACGACGCGGCCGCTCGCCCGCACCACAACATTACCCACCTTCCGTCCGTCCGTCTCGCCGCCGCCCAGCCAAAACAAAACGCGCTCCCCCTCTCTCCACAACCACGCGCCGCGGCAACCGCCCGCCAACGCCCTCTCCTGGCCGCAGCAACCCGCCGCCGCCAGGGGGCGCGCGCACACCGCCAACTTCGCGGCCGGCCGCTGCTCACAAAGCAAAACGCGCCGCGCTCAAAACTCCGCCAAACAACGGAACTCGTATCGTCATATCTCTCCTCTGTTGGTGGGTTTTTCTTTCCTCTCTTTCTTTCTTTGCCTTTCCTCTACTCTCTTCCTGTTCCCCAAGCGACAACGACAACCCAAAAAAAGAAAAAAACACCACCGCCCTCCGCAAAAGTAGCACGTCACCCACAGCCGAAAAACGCCACCAAATTCCCGGGCCGCCTGCCTCCTCTCCCAGCCCCCATATATCCGAGCAACGCCGCGTCATATCGCCCCCCCCCCCCCCCCATCTCCGACGACGCGCACCCTCGCTCACAGCCAGCCCGCCCACGTATGTATATTCGACGCCACACACACACACACAGAGACGCAAACCGCACAACAAAATTTGGCATCGCCATCGAAATAGGACAGTAATTAAAAAAAAATAAATAAAAAGGAACAAACAAGCCAAAACGGACACACAGAGGGCACGACAGACAATCCCGCTCTTCGGCTACAGACACATGTGGTGGCCCTGAAAAGGGCCGTTTTTGTTTCCGTGCACCCCCAAAGCACAGAGGCGGCAGCTTCTTTTTTTCGCCAATCACAGGAGAAAACAAGCCAGCCGACCGCTCTACTTCGAGCTCGTGTACTTGGTCACCGCCTTGGTGCCCTCGCTCACGGCGTGCTTGGCCAGCTCGCCGGGCAGCAACAGCCGCACAGCGGTCTGGATCTCGCGGGACGTGATCGTCGACCGCTTGTTGTAGTGCGCCAGGCGCGACGCCTCGGCAGCAATGCGCTCGAAAATGTCGTTCACAAAGCTGTTCATGATGCTCATCGCCTTCGACGAGATGCCCGTGTCAGGGTGCACCTGCTTCAGCACCTTGTAAATGTAGATGGCATAGCTCTCCTTCCTCTTGCGCTTCTTCTTCTTGTCGCCCTTCGAGATATTCTTCTGCGCCTTGCCCGCCTTCTTCGCGGCCTTTCCACTAGTCTTGGGCGGCATCTCGGTCAGCGACAGCGATCCGTACCGTACAGCTCAGCGTCTCTCAGCACAGTGGCCCGCTGCGCGCCCGCCGCGCGCCCTTTATAAAAGCTCGCCCGCTTCCCACCGCCGACCAATGGGGAGCGCGCGCAACCGGCCGCCGCACCCGAGGCCATAAAGGGGGGCGACCCGCCGCCAGCCGCGTTCACTCAGCTGCTCGACTCGCTGCGGGTCGGATCTTCGCTACTACAGCTCTCGTCTCGCACCGACTTCCACAACCAGCCATGTCCGGACGCGGAAAGGGCGGCAAAGTCAAGGGAAAGTCAAAGTCCCGCTCCAGCCGGGCAGGACTCCAGTTCCCCGTCGGCAGAATCCACAGGCTGCTGCGAAAGGGAAACTACGCCGAGCGCGTCGGCGCCGGAGCGCCAGTCTACCTGGCCGCCGTCATGGAGTACCTCGCCGCTGAGGTGCTCGAGTTGGCCGGCAACGCGGCGCGCGACAACAAGAAGACGCGCATCATCCCGCGCCACCTCCAGCTCGCCATCCGCAACGACGAGGAGCTCAACAAGCTCCTGTCGGGCGTCACCATCGCACAGGGCGGTGTCCTGCCCAACATCCAGGCCGTCCTGCTGCCAAAGAAGACCGAGAAGAAGGCATAAGCAGCCAGCCTCCCCCTCCCTCGTGGTCGCAAAGCGCGCGCCGTGCCGTGTGTCGTGTGGTGGTGCCAGTCTCCTGGCACCCCACCCACCCACCCACCCGCGCGCCGCGGTCTGTGCACAATCGGCCCTTTTCAGGGCCACCATACACCTTTCGGCAAACAGAGCAAAATTCGGTCGTCCGTCTACTACTGAAACCTAACCTAACCTACGCTACGCTTGGGGGGCGGCGCGAGTATCGCGGCTTCACACGCACCCCCGGCCGCCCGTCACAGGTCCTGCCCACAAACAGACCACGGCGACGGAAAAACAAACAAAAAAAGACCAGACCAGCACAAAAGAAACACTAGTATATGCACGCTACTAGAGGTAGGGGGCGCCCGCGTCAGCACACGCCGCTTTTACCCCCCTCTCTCCCTCCTCTTGCCCCCCCGTTGCCGACAGTGTGGCGCGCGCACACACAACCGCGGGGGCAACAAACGCGAGGAGAGCCACGAAATCAAAAACAGCGGCTGCTGGCTGGCTGGCCGCCGCGCGTCTTCGGAAGGGACGCCACACACTCTTTTCTTTTTCTTTTCTCGCCGTCCTTTCTTTCTTTACCACCAATCCCTCCCTCCTCTCTCTCGGCCGCATCCCACACACACCGGGCACCATCCGTCGCAACAGCAACCACATCACACGCTCGCTCGCGAAAACAATAATAAAATACGAAAAGGGCCCCCCCCAAAACACACAACTAAAATATATAATATCTAACGGAGGAAACACCTCCTCTCTCTCAACAAAAAACAACAAACGACGACACGACTACAACTTTGCACTTTCTCTCGAACACAAGTGTGGTGGCCCTGAAAAGGGCCGTTTTGTCGCCTCCTCCTCCTTTCCCCGCCCACCCGCGCCTTCCGCCCTGCCACAGACAAGACGGACGCGCGCGGGGGGGAACACTGTTTGTTGTTCTCTTTTTCGTTCGCCCCCATGGCAGTGGCAGGCAGGGAAAAGAGCCGCAAAAACCGACAGACGGGGACGCTGCCTTAACCGCCGAAACCGTACAGGGTGCGCCCCTGCCTCTTCAGGGCGTACACCACGTCCATGGCGGTCACCGTCTTGCGCTTCGCGTGCTCCGTGTACGTCACCGCGTCGCGGATCACGTTCTCCAGGAACACCTTCAGCACGCCGCGCGTCTCCTCGTAGATCAGACCGGAGATGCGCTTCACGCCGCCTCGGCGCGCCAGGCGGCGGATCGCCGGCTTCGTGATGCCCTGGATGTTGTCACGCAGCACCTTGCGGTGCCGCTTGGCGCCACCCTTGCCGAGCCCCTTTCCTCCCTTGCCGCGGCCAGTCATCTTCTTCCTACGGTCGGTCGGCTAAAAAAACAGCTAGTGTGTCTCAGGCAGCGGCGCGACGGCTCCTCTCCTCACGCTGGCGAGTCAGCTACAAACACGGCCCGGCCGGCGCCGGCCCCCCCTATATAGACTCTGGCCGCCTTCCCCCACCACGCCGCACCGAGGGCATATAAGCGCGCGCCGCGCCCGCGCCCGCGCTACAGTTTTCGCCGAGAGGCCGTCCCGCACGCACCCTCGCCCGCCCGCTCGCTCGCTCCGTTCTCGTCCGACATGGCCCGCACAAAGCAGACGGCCCGCAAGTCCACCGGCGGAAAGGCGCCGCGCAAACAGCTCGCCACCAAGGCGGCGAGGAAGAGCGCGCCCGCCACCGGCGGCGTCAAGAAGCCCCACCGCTACCGGCCCGGCACCGTCGCGCTCCGAGAAATCAGGCGCTACCAAAAGAGCACCGAGCTGCTCATCCGCAAGCTGCCCTTCCAGCGCCTCGTGCGAGAGATCGCACAGGACTTCAAGACCGACCTGCGCTTCCAGAGCTCCGCCGTCATGGCGCTGCAGGAAGCCAGCGAGGCCTACCTCGTCGGCCTCTTCGAAGACACCAACCTGTGCGCCATCCACGCCAAGCGCGTCACCATCATGCCCAAGGACATCCAGCTGGCGCGCCGCATCCGCGGCGAGCGCGCCTAAGCAAGCTGCTGGCGACTGCACGACGCGCACAAACAAAAACGGCCCTTTTCAGGGCCACTACCACCTCTCGAGAGCGAGCAAAAACATTGTCGTCGTCGTCGTCAAGTCGTTCTTCCCCTCTCTTTTTTTTTTCCGGCGGACGGACGTACGTCGGTGTCCTCCTTCCTTCCTTCCTTGGGCCGCCGCCGACCGTCAAAGCGCCCGCCCCCTTTCTCTCTTTTTGCCCCCCCCTCCTCGTCGCCCCCACCAAAACAACGCGACCTACACACACAACATCGCATCGAGAACGAAAAAACAACAACAAATAATAAGGGCCACTGCTGCTTGGCACAAAAACGACACGACACCAAATCATATGTTTGTGCGTGTGTGCGATATAATAATAATGTAAATTAAAAATATACACGTAATAACGTGTGGCCTCCTCTCTCTCTCGCTCAGCTACCGAAGGCGAGCCCACAATTCGCACCATTTCTGTGGCCGCCGTCCAGGCGACACACGCAGGACAGGGCCTCCTCTCTTTCGGCATGTTTCACAACCCGAAGCCAAATACAACAAAAAAAAAAAAAAAAAAAAGGCGGCCAAATCTGTAACATAACAACAAGCTTATCAATTTGTTTTCTTTGCGTGGCGTGGCCGCCAAAACAAGAGAACAACAACAAACCAAACCAAGACCACACTGCTGGGGCCGAACACCACAGTGTGTATACAACCAAAAACAACGGCGGGCGCGCGGCCGCGCTAGCGCTACTCCACGCACAACCCCCCCATCAAATCACGTCATACAACAAAAAGAGAGCGCGGGCGGGCGCGGCGGCCGCACCACACTCACCAGACACAGACCCACCCCCGCAACGGCGCGCAACACGCATTGCTATATAGATTTCTTTTCTTTTTCTTTCTGTGTGGCGCGGCAAAACAAAAACAAAAAGAGAGGCAAGCCAGGCGGCCACGCGCGCGGCGCTCCAAACAGCAACAAAACGAAAAAACTACCAATACTAAAACTACTCCTCTCTCCCTGTCTGTCTCCTCCCCCCACAGGCCCGCTGTAAACAGCAACACGACAACTCAGCTCCTCGGCAAACATGTGATGGCCCTGAGAAGGGCCGTTTTGGGCGGCAACGCGCGGCGACGACCGCGGCAGGCAGGACAGCCGCCGTGCCTGGCGGCGGCGACGCGCGCTTTGGGCTGCTCGCCACTGCGTGGGGGGGACCGCAACCCAAACGGCTGCGCACTTTTCTCTCTGCTTTACTTCTTCTTCTTGGGCGACGCCTTCGCCTTCGACGGCGTCGTCGCCTTCTTGGGGCGGGGCGCCTTCGGCTTCTTCGTCGGAACCTTGGCAGCCTTCTTCGCCTTCGAGGGCGACTTGGCCTTGGCCGGCTTGGCCGCAGCAGCCTTCTTGGCCCCAGCGGGGGCGGCGGCGGCGCCGCCAGACGCCTTCTTGGCAGCGCCCGCCTTGCGCCCCGTAGCCGCCTTCACACCGCCAGCCTTCTTGGCGCCGGCAGCGCGGGCGCCCTTCTTCTCCTTGCTGGCCGCCGGAGCGGCGCGCCGCTTCTTGGCAGCGCCGGCGGCGCGCGCCTTGCCGCCCTCGGCCGAACCGCCGGCAGCTCCGCCTCCAGCCAGTTTAAACGAGCCGGACGCGCCCTTGCCCTTCGTCTGAACCAGCTCGCCGGCGACGACGGCCGACTTGAGGTACTTCTTGATAAACGGCGCCAGCTTCTCGGCGTCCAGCTTGTAGTGCGCCGCTATGTACTTCTTGATGGCCTGCAGCGACGACCCGCCGCGCTCCTTCAGGCTCTTGATGGCCGCCGTCACCATCTCAGAGGTGCGCGGGTGCGCAGGCTTGGCGCGCGGCTTCTTCGCAGACGCCGCCGCCGACTTGGCCTTCTTCGTCGTGCCCGTGGCCGCGGGGGCCGCAGCAGTCTCGTTCGTGGCCGCCTGATCCGCCATCTCCGTTCTTCACAGCAGAGGAAAGAGAAAAAAGAGCGACGACAAAAGCTGGCTGGCTGGCGCGCACGTACTACTACTCTGGTGTGTGTGCACGCGGGCGCAGAGCGGCAGGGAATAATCGCGGCGCGCCCGCGCACCGCCAGTGTCGCGAGCGGGCGCGGACGGCCAAGAGAGCGGCCGCCACTCTGCGCGCCGCCGCGCGCCGCCTCGCGCGCTTGCTACGCTCGCACGTCCGGCAGCGTGGCCGGCGTCGCCCCGCACCCGCGCCCACACCGCCCGCGCCATTCCGGCCACCAAGGATGGGGCTACCCGCTGGCCCGCTCGCGGCGCCCGCGCATCCCCACCGTCGTGCCGCAAAACGCCGCCAAAGTGCGCCTACCGCGCCAAACAGCCTGGCCACGCCCGCCGAGAATCGCCGCCCCCGCCCGAATGCCGCCCCCACGACCCCACCCAACGTACCGGCACAGTGCCCAAACCTTCGGCAACGCCTCCACACCGCCGCCCAGCCCGCCCTCCCCAAACGGCCGGCGGCGCGCGCCCCCAAAGCCAAGCGTGCGGCGATGACGGGCGTGCAAACCCGGCACCACCGACCCATCGCCTCCCATCCGCCGCGTCCCGTGCGTGCGGCACCCACCTGCCGCCGTCGCCACCCCCCCGTACGCCAGCCTCTCACCCTCGCCCGCACACGTCCACGCAACACACACATTCCCGCCACGTCGCCACACAAAATTGTCCCGGCAAAAATGCCGCCGCGCGGCGCGCACCGCAGCCCGCCCCCAAACAGCCACGGAAAAAACCTGCACCACCCACACACACCCCACGCTACGGGACAAGGGCGTCCGCCCACCGCACGCCGGCACAAGCGCGCGCGCACACACACACACACAGCAATAATTTGGGACGCGACACGCAAAACCGACGGGCGCCCTCTCCTCCTACGAGGCGCGGCGCGCTTCCCCTCGACAACCTTCGGGACAGGGGACACACACAGCCCACCGCCCCGGTACGCTACGCGTGTGTTTTCTTCTCTCTTTTCCTCTTTTTCTTCTCTTCTTGCTGCTTTCGGTGCTTCCTCGTCCTTTTCTTCGTTTCCTTCCGTTTCCCTTTTTCCCCCCGCCGACGCGCGCGACTACTCGACGCTAAACAACGTTCGGGGGGTCGGTAACGCGTTTCGTTTCTTCTTCTTCTTAAACAGCAAAACGTTACGTTTTTTTCATCGCAGCGCCCACACAGAGAGGCTTTCCTCCCTCTCTCTTGTACGCGGCGTTTTCGGGCGCTACCAGACACCCCTTTTACGTTCGGTTAGGTTAGGTTAGGTTAGGTTGCGCGTTAGGTTAGGTTAAGGAGGGGCTAGGTTAGGTTTAGGGGGGCTAGGTTAGGTTAAGGTTAACACTTCTTCAGAGGTTAGGTTTAAGGGAGGGGTTTGGGGGTTAGGTTAACGGGTTCAACGCACGTTGGGGGGGTTGGGTTAGGTTAGGTTAGGGGTCAGGTTAGGTCACAACCACACGTTAAAAAAAAAACGGCTCACACGCGTTCAGGGGGAACGTCACAGCGCCGTTACCCAGCCGACCACGTGCGCCGTTCGTTAAAGCGGGGGCCACGGGCACAGGGCGGTCCCCGGCTGCCCGTTAAAACTTACCAAGGGTTGCGGCGTCAACAACGGCTTCGTCTTGGCGCGCATACAGCGCCGGCTCCCACACAAACCGCCCGCTCGTTCCAGCCACAATTTCCCCGAAAAAGAGGGCGCGCCCACCCAACAGGCGCACACAAAACACCGGAAAAACAACAACAAAAACAAACAGCACACACCGAAACGGGCGCGGCGGGCCCCGGCCACAAAACTGCAACACCCCCCGGCCACGGGCTACCGACCGTGGCACACACACACAAAACCCAACGGGCAATACCGGCCGCGCGACCAACCACGACGTTCGCCCCAAAAACACTACACTTACCGCCACCCACCCAGCCTCCCCATTTGCCACGCGTCACAACAGACAGTCGGCAACAGCAACGACAAAGACAAAACAGGGCAGCAGCACAGTCTGTCTGCTGCTGCCGCACCCCGAGCTCGCCGGTGCGGGCAACACACACACACACACACACACACACACACACCCAAAGGCCATTCCTCTCGCTTTTGGTTTCCCCCCTTTGGGGCCGGCCCGGCCGTCCGGCCGTCCGTCCGTCCGTTCCTTCCACCCACCGCCTCCCCTCCAAAAAAAAAAAAAAAAAGGGGGGGGGGGGCCGCCGCCAGCACAAACCACGACACACACCAGCCACAGCGGCGACCGCAGCCACGAAACGAGGGGGCCGCCTCATATTCGGACATACACTGAGGGAAACAACAAGAATACAAACCCAACAAGACAAGCGGCGGGACAAAAGAAAACAAACCGTCGACCAAGCGACTACCACCAAAAAAAATTGCACAAAGAGGACAGAAGGAACACACAAAACGGGACGACTGTTTCTCGTGTCACACGACGACGCGGCCGCTCGCCCGCACCACAACATTACCCACCTTCCGTCCGTCCGTCTCGCCGCCGCCCAGCCAAAACAAAACGCGCTCCCCCTCTCTCCACAACCACGCGCCGCGGCAACCGCCCGCCAACGCCCTCTCCTGGCCGCAGCAACCCGCCGCCGCCAGGGGGCGCGCGCACACCGCCAACTTCGCGGCCGGCCGCTGCTCACAAAGCAAAACGCGCCGCGCTCAAAACTCCGCCAAACAACGGAACTCGTATCGTCATATCTCTCCTCTGTTGGTGGGTTTTTCTTTCCTCTCTTTCTTTCTTTGCCTTTCCTCTACTCTCTTCCTGTTCCCCAAGCGACAACGACAACCCAAAAAAAGAAAAAAACACCACCGCCCTCCGCAAAAGTAGCACGTCACCCACAGCCGAAAAACGCCACCAAATTCCCGGGCCGCCTGCCTCCTCTCCCAGCCCCCATATATCCGAGCAACGCCGCGTCATATCGCCCCCCCCCCCCCCATCTCCGACGACGCGCACCCTCGCTCACAGCCAGCCCGCCCACGTATGTATATTCGACGCCACACACACACACACAGAGACGCAAACCGCACAACAAAATTTGGCATCGCCATCGAAATAGGACAGTAATTAAAAAAAAATAAATAAAAAGGAACAAACAAGCCAAAACGGACACACAGAGGGCACGACAGACAATCCCGCTCTTCGGCTACAGACACATGTGGTGGCCCTGAAAAGGGCCGTTTTTGTTTCCGTGCACCCCCAAAGCACAGAGGCGGCAGCTTCTTTTTTTCGCCAATCACAGGAGAAAACAAGCCAGCCGACCGCTCTACTTCGAGCTCGTGTACTTGGTCACCGCCTTGGTGCCCTCGCTCACGGCGTGCTTGGCCAGCTCGCCGGGCAGCAACAGCCGCACAGCGGTCTGGATCTCGCGGGACGTGATCGTCGACCGCTTGTTGTAGTGCGCCAGGCGCGACGCCTCGGCAGCAATGCGCTCGAAAATGTCGTTCACAAAGCTGTTCATGATGCTCATCGCCTTCGACGAGATGCCCGTGTCAGGGTGCACCTGCTTCAGCACCTTGTAAATGTAGATGGCATAGCTCTCCTTCCTCTTGCGCTTCTTCTTCTTGTCGCCCTTCGAGATATTCTTCTGCGCCTTGCCCGCCTTCTTCGCGGCCTTTCCACTAGTCTTGGGCGGCATCTCGGTCAGCGACAGCGATCCGTACCGTACAGCTCAGCGTCTCTCAGCACAGTGGCCCGCTGCGCGCCCGCCGCGCGCCCTTTATAAAAGCTCGCCCGCTTCCCACCGCCGACCAATGGGGAGCGCGCGCAACCGGCCGCCGCACCCGAGGCCATAAAGGGGGGCGACCCGCCGCCAGCCGCGTTCACTCAGCTGCTCGACTCGCTGCGGGTCGGATCTTCGCTACTACAGCTCTCGTCTCGCACCGACTTCCACAACCAGCCATGTCCGGACGCGGAAAGGGCGGCAAAGTCAAGGGAAAGTCAAAGTCCCGCTCCAGCCGGGCAGGACTCCAGTTCCCCGTCGGCAGAATCCACAGGCTGCTGCGAAAGGGAAACTACGCCGAGCGCGTCGGCGCCGGAGCGCCAGTCTACCTGGCCGCCGTCATGGAGTACCTCGCCGCTGAGGTGCTCGAGTTGGCCGGCAACGCGGCGCGCGACAACAAGAAGACGCGCATCATCCCGCGCCACCTCCAGCTCGCCATCCGCAACGACGAGGAGCTCAACAAGCTCCTGTCGGGCGTCACCATCGCACAGGGCGGTGCCCTTTTCAGGGCCACCACACTTGTGTTCGAGAGAAAGTGCAAAGTTGTAGTCGTGTCGTCGTTTGTTGTTTTTTGTTGAGAGAGAGGAGGTGTTTCCTCCGTTAGATATTATATATTTTAGTTGTGTGTTTTGGGGGGGGCCCTTTTCGTATTTTATTATTGTTTTCGCGAGCGAGCGTGTGATGTGGTTGCTGTTGCGACGGATGGTGCCCGGTGTGTGTGGGATGCGGCCGAGAGAGAGGAGGGAGGGATTGGTGGTAAAGAAAGAAAGGACGGCGAGAAAAGAAAAAGAAAAGAGTGTGTGGCGTCCCTTCCGAAGACGCGCGGCGGCCAGCCAGCCAGCAGCCGCTGTTTTTGATTTCGTGGCTCTCCTCGCGTTTGTTGCCCCCGCGGTTGTGTGTGCGCGCGCCACACTGTCGGCAACGGGGGGGCAAGAGGAGGGAGAGAGGGGGGTAAAAGCGGCGTGTGCTGACGCGGGCGCCCCCTACCTCTAGTAGCGTGCATATACTAGTGTTTCTTTTGTGCTGGTCTGGTCTTTTTTTGTTTGTTTTTCCGTCGCCGTGGTCTGTTTGTGGGCAGGACCTGTGACGGGCGGCCGGGGGTGCGTGTGAAGCCGCGATACTCGCGCCGCCCCCCAAGCGTAGCGTAGGTTAGGTTAGGTTTCAGTAGTAGACGGACGACCGAATTTTGCTCTGTTTGCCGAAAGGTGTATGGTGGCCCTGAAAAGGGCCGATTGTGCACAGACCGCGGCGCGCGGGTGGGTGGGTGGGTGGGGTGCCAGGAGACTGGCACCACCACACGACACACGGCACGGCGCGCGCTTTGCGACCACGAGGGAGGGGGAGGCTGGCTGCTTATGCCTTCTTCTCGGTCTTCTTTGGCAGCAGGACGGCCTGGATGTTGGGCAGGACACCGCCCTGTGCGATGGTGACGCCCGACAGGAGCTTGTTGAGCTCCTCGTCGTTGCCCTTTATAAAAG
This sequence comes from Locusta migratoria, assembly GCA_026315105.1. Taxonomy (NCBI): domain Eukaryota; kingdom Metazoa; phylum Arthropoda; class Insecta; order Orthoptera; family Acrididae; genus Locusta; species Locusta migratoria. The sequence goes on from JAOYRU010000682.1 coordinate 14,126, forward strand.
CTCGCCCGCTTCCCACCGCCGACCAATGGGGAGCGCGCGCAACCGGCCGCCGCACCCGAGGCCATAAAGGGGGGCGACCCGCCGCCAGCCGCGTTCACTCAGCTGCTCGACTCGCTGCGGGTCGGATCTTCGCTACTACAGCTCTCGTCTCGCACCGACTTCCACAACCAGCCATGTCCGGACGCGGAAAGGGCGGCAAAGTCAAGGGAAAGTCAAAGTCCCGCTCCAGCCGGGCAGGACTCCAGTTCCCCGTCGGCAGAATCCACAGGCTGCTGCGAAAGGGAAACTACGCCGAGCGCGTCGGCGCCGGAGCGCCAGTCTACCTGGCCGCCGTCATGGAGTACCTCGCCGCTGAGGTGCTCGAGTTGGCCGGCAACGCGGCGCGCGACAACAAGAAGACGCGCATCATCCCGCGCCACCTCCAGCTCGCCATCCGCAACGACGAGGAGCTCAACAAGCTCCTGTCGGGCGTCACCATCGCACAGGGCGGTGTCCTGCCCAACATCCAGGCCGTCCTGCTGCCAAAGAAGACCGAGAAGAAGGCATAAGCAGCCAGCCTCCCCCTCCCTCGTGGTCGCAAAGCGCGCGCCGTGCCGTGTGTCGTGTGGTGGTGCCAGTCTCCTGGCACCCCACCCACCCACCCACCCGCGCGCCGCGGTCTGTGCACAATCGGCCCTTTTCAGGGCCACCATACACCTTTCGGCAAACAGAGCAAAATTCGGTCGTCCGTCTACTACTGAAACCTAACCTAACCTACGCTACGCTTGGGGGGCGGCGCGAGTATCGCGGCTTCACACGCACCCCCGGCCGCCCGTCACAGGTCCTGCCCACAAACAGACCACGGCGACGGAAAAACAAACAAAAAAAGACCAGACCAGCACAAAAGAAACACTAGTATATGCACGCTACTAGAGGTAGGGGGCGCCCGCGTCAGCACACGCCGCTTTTACCCCCCTCTCTCCCTCCTCTTGCCCCCCCGTTGCCGACAGTGTGGCGCGCGCACACACAACCGCGGGGGCAACAAACGCGAGGAGAGCCACGAAATCAAAAACAGCGGCTGCTGGCTGGCTGGCCGCCGCGCGTCTTCGGAAGGGACGCCACACACTCTTTTCTTTTTCTTTTCTCGCCGTCCTTTCTTTCTTTACCACCAATCCCTCCCTCCTCTCTCTCGGCCGCATCCCACACACACCGGGCACCATCCGTCGCAACAGCAACCACATCACACGCTCGCTCGCGAAAACAATAATAAAATACGAAAAGGGCCCCCCCCAAAACACACAACTAAAATATATAATATCTAACGGAGGAAACACCTCCTCTCTCTCAACAAAAAACAACAAACGACGACACGACTACAACTTTGCACTTTCTCTCGAACACAAGTGTGGTGGCCCTGAAAAGGGCCGTTTTGTCGCCTCCTCCTCCTTTCCCCGCCCACCCGCGCCTTCCGCCCTGCCACAGACAAGACGGACGCGCGCGGGGGGGAACACTGTTTGTTGTTCTCTTTTTCGTTCGCCCCCATGGCAGTGGCAGGCAGGGAAAAGAGCCGCAAAAACCGACAGACGGGGACGCTGCCTTAACCGCCGAAACCGTACAGGGTGCGCCCCTGCCTCTTCAGGGCGTACACCACGTCCATGGCGGTCACCGTCTTGCGCTTCGCGTGCTCCGTGTACGTCACCGCGTCGCGGATCACGTTCTCCAGGAACACCTTCAGCACGCCGCGCGTCTCCTCGTAGATCAGACCGGAGATGCGCTTCACGCCGCCTCGGCGCGCCAGGCGGCGGATCGCCGGCTTCGTGATGCCCTGGATGTTGTCACGCAGCACCTTGCGGTGCCGCTTGGCGCCACCCTTGCCGAGCCCCTTTCCTCCCTTGCCGCGGCCAGTCATCTTCTTCCTACGGTCGGTCGGCTAAAAAAACAGCTAGTGTGTCTCAGGCAGCGGCGCGACGGCTCCTCTCCTCACGCTGGCGAGTCAGCTACAAACACGGCCCGGCCGGCGCCGGCCCCCCTATATAGACTCTGGCCGCCTTCCCCCACCACGCCGCACCGAGGGCATATAAGCGCGCGCCGCGCCCGCGCCCGCGCTACAGTTTTCGCCGAGAGGCCGTCCCGCACGCACCCTCGCCCGCCCGCTCGCTCGCTCCGTTCTCGTCCGACATGGCCCGCACAAAGCAGACGGCCCGCAAGTCCACCGGCGGAAAGGCGCCGCGCAAACAGCTCGCCACCAAGGCGGCGAGGAAGAGCGCGCCCGCCACCGGCGGCGTCAAGAAGCCCCACCGCTACCGGCCCGGCACCGTCGCGCTCCGAGAAATCAGGCGCTACCAAAAGAGCACCGAGCTGCTCATCCGCAAGCTGCCCTTCCAGCGCCTCGTGCGAGAGATCGCACAGGACTTCAAGACCGACCTGCGCTTCCAGAGCTCCGCCGTCATGGCGCTGCAGGAAGCCAGCGAGGCCTACCTCGTCGGCCTCTTCGAAGACACCAACCTGTGCGCCATCCACGCCAAGCGCGTCACCATCATGCCCAAGGACATCCAGCTGGCGCGCCGCATCCGCGGCGAGCGCGCCTAAGCAAGCTGCTGGCGACTGCACGACGCGCACAAACAAAAACGGCCCTTTTCAGGGCCACTACCACCTCTCGAGAGCGAGCAAAAACATTGTCGTCGTCGTCGTCAAGTCGTTCTTCCCCTCTCTTTTTTTTTTCCGGCGGACGGACGTACGTCGGTGTCCTCCTTCCTTCCTTCCTTGGGCCGCCGCCGACCGTCAAAGCGCCCGCCCCCTTTCTCTCTTTTTGCCCCCCCCTCCTCGTCGCCCCCACCAAAACAACGCGACCTACACACACAACATCGCATCGAGAACGAAAAAACAACAACAAATAATAAGGGCCACTGCTGCTTGGCACAAAAACGACACGACACCAAATCATATGTTTGTGCGTGTGTGCGATATAATAATAATGTAAATTAAAAATATACACGTAATAACGTGTGGCCTCCTCTCTCTCTCGCTCAGCTACCGAAGGCGAGCCCACAATTCGCACCATTTCTGTGGCCGCCGTCCAGGCGACACACGCAGGACAGGGCCTCCTCTCTTTCGGCATGTTTCACAACCCGAAGCCAAATACAACAAAAAAAAAAAAAAAAAAAAGGCGGCCAAATCTGTAACATAACAACAAGCTTATCAATTTGTTTTCTTTGCGTGGCGTGGCCGCCAAAACAAGAGAACAACAACAAACCAAACCAAGACCACACTGCTGGGGCCGAACACCACAGTGTGTATACAACCAAAAACAACGGCGGGCGCGCGGCCGCGCTAGCGCTACTCCACGCACAACCCCCCCATCAAATCACGTCATACAACAAAAAGAGAGCGCGGGCGGGCGCGGCGGCCGCACCACACTCACCAGACACAGACCCACCCCCGCAACGGCGCGCAACACGCATTGCTATATAGATTTCTTTTCTTTTTCTTTCTGTGTGGCGCGGCAAAACAAAAACAAAAAGAGAGGCAAGCCAGGCGGCCACGCGCGCGGCGCTCCAAACAGCAACAAAACGAAAAAACTACCAATACTAAAACTACTCCTCTCTCCCTGTCTGTCTCCTCCCCCCACAGGCCCGCTGTAAACAGCAACACGACAACTCAGCTCCTCGGCAAACATGTGATGGCCCTGAGAAGGGCCGTTTTGGGCGGCAACGCGCGGCGACGACCGCGGCAGGCAGGACAGCCGCCGTGCCTGGCGGCGGCGACGCGCGCTTTGGGCTGCTCGCCACTGCGTGGGGGGGACCGCAACCCAAACGGCTGCGCACTTTTCTCTCTGCTTTACTTCTTCTTCTTGGGCGACGCCTTCGCCTTCGACGGCGTCGTCGCCTTCTTGGGGCGGGGCGCCTTCGGCTTCTTCGTCGGAACCTTGGCAGCCTTCTTCGCCTTCGAGGGCGACTTGGCCTTGGCCGGCTTGGCCGCAGCAGCCTTCTTGGCCCCAGCGGGGGCGGCGGCGGCGCCGCCAGACGCCTTCTTGGCAGCGCCCGCCTTGCGCCCCGTAGCCGCCTTCACACCGCCAGCCTTCTTGGCGCCGGCAGCGCGGGCGCCCTTCTTCTCCTTGCTGGCCGCCGGAGCGGCGCGCCGCTTCTTGGCAGCGCCGGCGGCGCGCGCCTTGCCGCCCTCGGCCGAACCGCCGGCAGCTCCGCCTCCAGCCAGTTTAAACGAGCCGGACGCGCCCTTGCCCTTCGTCTGAACCAGCTCGCCGGCGACGACGGCCGACTTGAGGTACTTCTTGATAAACGGCGCCAGCTTCTCGGCGTCCAGCTTGTAGTGCGCCGCTATGTACTTCTTGATGGCCTGCAGCGACGACCCGCCGCGCTCCTTCAGGCTCTTGATGGCCGCCGTCACCATCTCAGAGGTGCGCGGGTGCGCAGGCTTGGCGCGCGGCTTCTTCGCAGACGCCGCCGCCGACTTGGCCTTCTTCGTCGTGCCCGTGGCCGCGGGGGCCGCAGCAGTCTCGTTCGTGGCCGCCTGATCCGCCATCTCCGTTCTTCACAGCAGAGGAAAGAGAAAAAAGAGCGACGACAAAAGCTGGCTGGCTGGCGCGCACGTACTACTACTCTGGTGTGTGTGCACGCGGGCGCAGAGCGGCAGGGAATAATCGCGGCGCGCCCGCGCACCGCCAGTGTCGCGAGCGGGCGCGGACGGCCAAGAGAGCGGCCGCCACTCTGCGCGCCGCCGCGCGCCGCCTCGCGCGCTTGCTACGCTCGCACGTCCGGCAGCGTGGCCGGCGTCGCCCCGCACCCGCGCCCACACCGCCCGCGCCATTCCGGCCACCAAGGATGGGGCTACCCGCTGGCCCGCTCGCGGCGCCCGCGCATCCCCACCGTCGTGCCGCAAAACGCCGCCAAAGTGCGCCTACCGCGCCAAACAGCCTGGCCACGCCCGCCGAGAATCGCCGCCCCCGCCCGAATGCCGCCCCCACGACCCCACCCAACGTACCGGCACAGTGCCCAAACCTTCGGCAACGCCTCCACACCGCCGCCCAGCCCGCCCTCCCCAAACGGCCGGCGGCGCGCGCCCCCAAAGCCAAGCGTGCGGCGATGACGGGCGTGCAAACCCGGCACCACCGACCCATCGCCTCCCATCCGCCGCGTCCCGTGCGTGCGGCACCCACCTGCCGCCGTCGCCACCCCCCCGTACGCCAGCCTCTCACCCTCGCCCGCACACGTCCACGCAACACACACATTCCCGCCACGTCGCCACACAAAATTGTCCCGGCAAAAATGCCGCCGCGCGGCGCGCACCGCAGCCCGCCCCCAAACAGCCACGGAAAAAACCTGCACCACCCACACACACCCCACGCTACGGGACAAGGGCGTCCGCCCACCGCACGCCGGCACAAGCGCGCGCGCACACACACACACACAGCAATAATTTGGGACGCGACACGCAAAACCGACGGGCGCCCTCTCCTCCTACGAGGCGCGGCGCGCTTCCCCTCGACAACCTTCGGGACAGGGGACACACACAGCCCACCGCCCCGGTACGCTACGCGTGTGTTTTCTTCTCTCTTTTCCTCTTTTTCTTCTCTTCTTGCTGCTTTCGGTGCTTCCTCGTCCTTTTCTTCGTTTCCTTCCGTTTCCCTTTTTCCCCCCGCCGACGCGCGCGACTACTCGACGCTAAACAACGTTCGGGGGGTCGGTAACGCGTTTCGTTTCTTCTTCTTCTTAAACAGCAAAACGTTACGTTTTTTTCATCGCAGCGCCCACACAGAGAGGCTTTCCTCCCTCTCTCTTGTACGCGGCGTTTTCGGGCGCTACCAGACACCCCTTTTACGTTCGGTTAGGTTAGGTTAGGTTAGGTTGCGCGTTAGGTTAGGTTAAGGAGGGGCTAGGTTAGGTTTAGGGGGGCTAGGTTAGGTTAAGGTTAACACTTCTTCAGAGGTTAGGTTTAAGGGAGGGGTTTGGGGGTTAGGTTAACGGGTTCAACGCACGTTGGGGGGGTTGGGTTAGGTTAGGTTAGGGGTCAGGTTAGGTCACAACCACACGTTAAAAAAAAAACGGCTCACACGCGTTCAGGGGGAACGTCACAGCGCCGTTACCCAGCCGACCACGTGCGCCGTTCGTTAAAGCGGGGGCCACGGGCACAGGGCGGTCCCCGGCTGCCCGTTAAAACTTACCAAGGGTTGCGGCGTCAACAACGGCTTCGTCTTGGCGCGCATACAGCGCCGGCTCCCACACAAACCGCCCGCTCGTTCCAGCCACAATTTCCCCGAAAAAGAGGGCGCGCCCACCCAACAGGCGCACACAAAACACCGGAAAAACAACAACAAAAACAAACAGCACACACCGAAACGGGCGCGGCGGGCCCCGGCCACAAAACTGCAACACCCCCCGGCCACGGGCTACCGACCGTGGCACACACACACAAAACCCAACGGGCAATACCGGCCGCGCGACCAACCACGACGTTCGCCCCAAAAACACTACACTTACCGCCACCCACCCAGCCTCCCCATTTGCCACGCGTCACAACAGACAGTCGGCAACAGCAACGACAAAGACAAAACAGGGCAGCAGCACAGTCTGTCTGCTGCTGCCGCACCCCGAGCTCGCCGGTGCGGGCAACACACACACACACACACACACACACACACACCCAAAGGCCATTCCTCTCGCTTTTGGTTTCCCCCCTTTGGGGCCGGCCCGGCCGTCCGGCCGTCCGTCCGTCCGTTCCTTCCACCCACCGCCTCCCCTCCAAAAAAAAAAAAAAAAAGGGGGGGGGGGGGCCGCCGCCAGCACAAACCACGACACACACCAGCCACAGCGGCGACCGCAGCCACGAAACGAGGGGGCCGCCTCATATTCGGACATACACTGAGGGAAACAACAAGAATACAAACCCAACAAGACAAGCGGCGGGACAAAAGAAAACAAACCGTCGACCAAGCGACTACCACCAAAAAAAATTGCACAAAGAGGACAGAAGGAACACACAAAACGGGACGACTGTTTCTCGTGTCACACGACGACGCGGCCGCTCGCCCGCACCACAACATTACCCACCTTCCGTCCGTCCGTCTCGCCGCCGCCCAGCCAAAACAAAACGCGCTCCCCCTCTCTCCACAACCACGCGCCGCGGCAACCGCCCGCCAACGCCCTCTCCTGGCCGCAGCAACCCGCCGCCGCCAGGGGGCGCGCGCACACCGCCAACTTCGCGGCCGGCCGCTGCTCACAAAGCAAAACGCGCCGCGCTCAAAACTCCGCCAAACAACGGAACTCGTATCGTCATATCTCTCCTCTGTTGGTGGGTTTTTCTTTCCTCTCTTTCTTTCTTTGCCTTTCCTCTACTCTCTTCCTGTTCCCCAAGCGACAACGACAACCCAAAAAAAGAAAAAAACACCACCGCCCTCCGCAAAAGTAGCACGTCACCCACAGCCGAAAAACGCCACCAAATTCCCGGGCCGCCTGCCTCCTCTCCCAGCCCCCATATATCCGAGCAACGCCGCGTCATATCGCCCCCCCCCCCCCCCATCTCCGACGACGCGCACCCTCGCTCACAGCCAGCCCGCCCACGTATGTATATTCGACGCCACACACACACACACAGAGACGCAAACCGCACAACAAAATTTGGCATCGCCATCGAAATAGGACAGTAATTAAAAAAAAATAAATAAAAAGGAACAAACAAGCCAAAACGGACACACAGAGGGCACGACAGACAATCCCGCTCTTCGGCTACAGACACATGTGGTGGCCCTGAAAAGGGCCGTTTTTGTTTCCGTGCACCCCCAAAGCACAGAGGCGGCAGCTTCTTTTTTTCGCCAATCACAGGAGAAAACAAGCCAGCCGACCGCTCTACTTCGAGCTCGTGTACTTGGTCACCGCCTTGGTGCCCTCGCTCACGGCGTGCTTGGCCAGCTCGCCGGGCAGCAACAGCCGCACAGCGGTCTGGATCTCGCGGGACGTGATCGTCGACCGCTTGTTGTAGTGCGCCAGGCGCGACGCCTCGGCAGCAATGCGCTCGAAAATGTCGTTCACAAAGCTGTTCATGATGCTCATCGCCTTCGACGAGATGCCCGTGTCAGGGTGCACCTGCTTCAGCACCTTGTAAATGTAGATGGCATAGCTCTCCTTCCTCTTGCGCTTCTTCTTCTTGTCGCCCTTCGAGATATTCTTCTGCGCCTTGCCCGCCTTCTTCGCGGCCTTTCCACTAGTCTTGGGCGGCATCTCGGTCAGCGACAGCGATCCGTACCGTACAGCTCAGCGTCTCTCAGCACAGTGGCCCGCTGCGCGCCCGCCGCGCGCCCTTTATAAAAGCTCGCCCGCTTCCCACCGCCGACCAATGGGGAGCGCGCGCAACCGGCCGCCGCACCCGAGGCCATAAAGGGGGGCGACCCGCCGCCAGCCGCGTTCACTCAGCTGCTCGACTCGCTGCGGGTCGGATCTTCGCTACTACAGCTCTCGTCTCGCACCGACTTCCACAACCAGCCATGTCCGGACGCGGAAAGGGCGGCAAAGTCAAGGGAAAGTCAAAGTCCCGCTCCAGCCGGGCAGGACTCCAGTTCCCCGTCGGCAGAATCCACAGGCTGCTGCGAAAGGGAAACTACGCCGAGCGCGTCGGCGCCGGAGCGCCAGTCTACCTGGCCGCCGTCATGGAGTACCTCGCCGCTGAGGTGCTCGAGTTGGCCGGCAACGCGGCGCGCGACAACAAGAAGACGCGCATCATCCCGCGCCACCTCCAGCTCGCCATCCGCAACGACGAGGAGCTCAACAAGCTCCTGTCGGGCGTCACCATCGCACAGGGCGGTGTCCTGCCCAACATCCAGGCCGTCCTGCTGCCAAAGAAGACCGAGAAGAAGGCATAAGCAGCCAGCCTCCCCCTCCCTCGTGGTCGCAAAGCGCGCGCCGTGCCGTGTGTCGTGTGGTGGTGCCAGTCTCCTGGCACCCCACCCACCCACCCACCCGCGCGCCGCGGTCTGTGCACAATCGGCCCTTTTCAGGGCCACCATACACCTTTCGGCAAACAGAGCAAAATTCGGTCGTCCGTCTACTACTGAAACCTAACCTAACCTACGCTACGCTTGGGGGGCGGCGCGAGTATCGCGGCTTCACACGCACCCCCGGCCGCCCGTCACAGGTCCTGCCCACAAACAGACCACGGCGACGGAAAAACAAACAAAAAAAGACCAGACCAGCACAAAAGAAACACTAGTATATGCACGCTACTAGAGGTAGGGGGCGCCCGCGTCAGCACACGCCGCTTTTACCCCCCTCTCTCCCTCCTCTTGCCCCCCCGTTGCCGACAGTGTGGCGCGCGCACACACAACCGCGGGGGCAACAAACGCGAGGAGAGCCACGAAATCAAAAACAGCGGCTGCTGGCTGGCTGGCCGCCGCGCGTCTTCGGAAGGGACGCCACACACTCTTTTCTTTTTCTTTTCTCGCCGTCCTTTCTTTCTTTACCACCAATCCCTCCCTCCTCTCTCTCGGCCGCATCCCACACACACCGGGCACCATCCGTCGCAACAGCAACCACATCACACGCTCGCTCGCGAAAACAATAATAAAATACGAAAAGGGCCCCCCCCAAAACACACAACTAAAATATATAATATCTAACGGAGGAAACACCTCCTCTCTCTCAACAAAAAACAACAAACGACGACACGACTACAACTTTGCACTTTCTCTCGAACACAAGTGTGGTGGCCCTGAAAAGGGCCGTTTTGTCGCCTCCTCCTCCTTTCCCCCGCCCACCCGCGCCTTCCGCCCTGCCACAGACAAGACGGACGCGCGCGGGGGGGAACACTGTTTGTTGTTCTCTTTTTCGTTCGCCCCCATGGCAGTGGCAGGCAGGGAAAAGAGCCGCAAAAACCGACAGACGGGGACGCTGCCTTAACCGCCGAAACCGTACAGGGTGCGCCCCTGCCTCTTCAGGGCGTACACCACGTCCATGGCGGTCACCGTCTTGCGCTTCGCGTGCTCCGTGTACGTCACCGCGTCGCGGATCACGTTCTCCAGGAACACCTTCAGCACGCCGCGCGTCTCCTCGTAGATCAGACCGGAGATGCGCTTCACGCCGCCTCGGCGCGCCAGGCGGCGGATCGCCGGCTTCGTGATGCCCTGGATGTTGTCACGCAGCACCTTGCGGTGCCGCTTGGCGCCACCCTTGCCGAGCCCCTTTCCTCCCTTGCCGCGGCCAGTCATCTTCTTCCTACGGTCGGTCGGCTAAAAAAACAGCTAGTGTGTCTCAGGCAGCGGCGCGACGGCTCCTCTCCTCACGCTGGCGAGTCAGCTACAAACACGGCCCGGCCGGCGCCGGCCCCCCTATATAGACTCTGGCCGCCTTCCCCCACCACGCCGCACCGAGGGCATATAAGCGCGCGCCGCGCCCGCGCCCGCGCTACAGTTTTCGCCGAGAGGCCGTCCCGCACGCACCCTCGCCCGCCCGCTCGCTCGCTCCGTTCTCGTCCGACATGGCCCGCACAAAGCAGACGGCCCGCAAGTCCACCGGCGGAAAGGCGCCGCGCAAACAGCTCGCCACCAAGGCGGCGAGGAAGAGCGCGCCCGCCACCGGCGGCGTCAAGAAGCCCCACCGCTACCGGCCCGGCACCGTCGCGCTCCGAGAAATCAGGCGCTACCAAAAGAGCACCGAGCTGCTCATCCGCAAGCTGCCCTTCCAGCGCCTCGTGCGAGAGATCGCACAGGACTTCAAGACCGACCTGCGCTTCCAGAGCTCCGCCGTCATGGCGCTGCAGGAAGCCAGCGAGGCCTACCTCGTCGGCCTCTTCGAAGACACCAACCTGTGCGCCATCCACGCCAAGCGCGTCACCATCATGCCCAAGGACATCCAGCTGGCGCGCCGCATCCGCGGCGAGCGCGCCTAAGCAAGCTGCTGGCGACTGCACGACGCGCACAAACAAAAACGGCCCTTTTCAGGGCCACTACCACCTCTCGAGAGCGAGCAAAAACATTGTCGTCGTCGTCGTCAAGTCGTTCTTCCCCTCTCTTTTTTTTTTCCGGCGGACGGACGTACGTCGGTGTCCTCCTTCCTTCCTTCCTTGGGCCGCCGCCGACCGTCAAAGCGCCCGCCCCCTTTCTCTCTTTTTGCCCCCCCCTCCTCGTCGCCCCCACCAAAACAACGCGACCTACACACACAACATCGCATCGAGAACGAAAAAACAACAACAAATAATAAGGGCCACTGCTGCTTGGCACAAAAACGACACGACACCAAATCATATGTTTGTGCGTGTGTGCGATATAATAATAATGTAAATTAAAAATATACACGTAATAACGTGTGGCCTCCTCTCTCTCTCGCTCAGCTACCGAAGGCGAGCCCACAATTCGCACCATTTCTGTGGCCGCCGTCCAGGCGACACACGCAGGACAGGGCCTCCTCTCTTTCGGCATGTTTCACAACCCGAAGCCAAATACAACAAAAAAAAAAAAAAAAAAAAAAGGCGGCCAAATCTGTAACATAACAACAAGCTTATCAATTTGTTTTCTTTGCGTGGCGTGGCCCGCCAAAACAAGAGAACAACAACAAACCAAACCAAGACCACACTGCTGGGGCCGAACACCACAGTGTGTATACAACCAAAAACAACGGCGGGCGCGCGGCCGCGCTAGCGCTACTCCACGCACAACCCCCCCATCAAATCACGTCATACAACAAAAAGAGAGCGCGGGCGGGCGCGGCGGCCGCACCACACTCACCAGACACAGACCCACCCCCGCAACGGCGCGCAACACGCATTGCTATATAGATTTCTTTTCTTTTTCTTTCTGTGTGGCGCGGCAAAACAAAAACAAAAAGAGAGGCAAGCCAGGCGGCCACGCGCGCGGCGCTCCAAACAGCAACAAAACGAAAAAACTACCAATACTAAAACTACTCCTCTCTCCCTGTCTGTCTCCTCCCCCCACAGGCCCGCTGTAAACAGCAACACGACAACTCAGCTCCTCGGCAAACATGTGATGGCCCTGAGAAGGGCCGTTTTGGGCGGCAACGCGCGGCGACGACCGCGGCAGGCAGGACAGCCGCCGTGCCTGGCGGCGGCGACGCGCGCTTTGGGCTGCTCGCCACTGCGTGGGGGGGACCGCAACCCAAACGGCTGCGCACTTTTCTCTCTGCTTTACTTCTTCTTCTTGGGCGACGCCTTCGCCTTCGACGGCGTCGTCGCCTTCTT
>JAOYRU010000683.1:0-44217 GCA_026315105.1 Locusta migratoria
TGGCGGCTAGTCTGCGAAGTGTTTGACCTCTACAATGGTAGTACATGATAATAAAATAATATTTAAAAGAGAAAATTTGCATTTGTTTCGTTATTTGCATTGTTGGGGCGTGTCCCTGCAAACCCTCTCATTACTATATAACGACCCTGGGAGCCTATACAGACGACAGAACTATATAACGACCCTGGGAGCCTATACAGACGACAGAATGGACGCTGGAGGGCTGCTAGCTGCACTGGCGACTAGTCTGCGAAGTGATTGCCCGTTAAAATGGTAGTACATGATAACGAAAAACTATTTAAACGAGAAATTTGCATCTGTTACGTTATTTGCATTATTGTGCGTGTCCCTGCTAACGCTTTCATTACTATATAAGGACCCTGGGAGCCTATACTGACGACAGAATGGACGCTGGAGGGCTGCTAGCTGCACTGGCGACTAGTCTGCGAAGTGATTGCCCCCTAAAATGGTAGTACATGATAACGAAAAACTATTTAAACGAGAAATTTGCATTTGTTTCGTTATTTGCATTATTGTGCGTTTCCCTGCAAACGCTCTCACTACTATATAAGGACCCTGGGAGCCTATACTGACGACAGAATGGACGCTGGAGGGGCTGCTAGCTGCACTGGCGACTAGTCTGCGAAGTGATTGCCCTCTAAAATGGTAGTACATGATAACGAAAAACTATTTAAACGAGAAATTTGCATTTGTTTCGTTATTTGCATTATTGTGCGTGTCCCTGCAAATGCTTTCATTACTATATAAGGACCCTGGGAGCCTATACAGACGACAGAATGGACGCTGGAGGGCTGCTAGCTGCACTGGCGACTAGTCTGTGATGTGATTGACCTCTAAAATGGTAATACATGATAACGAAAAACTATTTAAAAGAGAAATTTGCATTTGTTTCGTTATTTGCATTATTGTGCGTGTCCCTGCTAACGCTTTCATTACTATATAAGGACCCTCGGAGCCTATACAGACGACAGAATGGACGCTGGAGGGCTGCTAGCTGCACAGGCGACTAGTCTGCGAAGTAATTGACCTCTAAAATGGTAGTACATGATAACGAAAAACTATTTAAACGAGAGATTTGCATTTGTTTCGTTATTTGCATTATTATGCGTGTCCCTGCTAACGCTTTCATACTATATAAGGACCCTGGGAGCCTATACAGACGACAGAATGGACGCTGGAGGGCTGCTAGCTGCACTGGCGACTAGTCTGCGAAGTGATTGCCCTCTAAAATGGTAGTACATGATAACGAAAAACTATTTAAACGAGATATTTGCATTTGTCTCGTTATTTGCATTATTGTGCGTGTCCCTGCTAACGCTTTCATTACTATATAAGGACCCTGGGAGCCTATACAGACGACAGAATGGACGCTGGAGGGATGCTAGCTGCACTGGCGACTAGTCTGCGTAGTGATTGACCTCTAAAATGGTAGTACATGATAATAAAATAATATTTAAAAGAGAAACTTGCATTTGTTTCGTTATTTGCATTATTGGGCGTGTCCCTGCAAACGCTCTCATTACTATATACAGACCCTGGGAGCCTATACTGACGACAGAATGGACGCTGGAGGGCTGCTAGCTGCACTGGCGACTAGTCTGCGAAGTGATTGCCTTCTAAAATGGTAGTACATGATAACGAAAAACTATTTAAACGAGAAATATGCATTTGTTTCGTTATTTGCATTATTGTGCGTGTCCCTGCAAACGCTTGCATTACCATATAAGGACCCTGGGAGCCAATACAGACGACAGAGTGGACGCTGGGGGGCTGCTAGCTGCACTGGCGACTAGTCTGCGAAGTGATTGCCCTCTAAAATGGTTGTACATGATAACGAAAAACTATTTAAACGAGAAATTTGCATTTGTTTCGTTATTTGCATTATTGTGCGTGTCCCTGCAAACGCTTTCATTACTATACAAGGACCCTAGGAGCCTATACAGACGAGAGAATGGACGCTGGAGGACTGCTAGCTGCACTGGCGACTAGTCTGCGAAGTGATTGCCCTCTAAAATGGTAGTACATGATAACGAAAAATTATTTAAACGAGAAATTTGCATTTGTTTCGTTATTTGCATTATTGTGCGTGTCCCTGCAAACGCTGTCATTACTATATAAGGACCCTGGGAGCCTATACAGACGACAGAATGGACGCTGGAGGGCTGCTAGCTGCACTGGCGGCTAGTCTGCGAAGTGTTTGACCTCTACAATGGTAGTACATGATAATAAAATAATATTTAAAAGAGAAATTTGCATTTGTTTCGTTATTTGCATTGTTGGGCGGTGTCCCTGCAAACCCTCTCATTACTATATAACGACCCTGGGAGCCTATACAGACGACAGAATGGGACGCTGGAGGGCTGCTAGCTGCACTGGCGACTAGTCTGCGAAGTGATTGCCCGTTAAAATGGTAGTACATGATAACGAAAAACTATTTAAACGAGAAATTTGCATCTGTTACGTTATTTGCATTATTGTGCGTGTCCCTGCTAACGCTTTCATTACTATATAAGGACCCTGGGAGCCTATACTGACGACAGAATGGACGCTGGAGGGCTGCTAGCTGCACTGGCGACTAGTCTGCGAAGTGATTGCCCCCTAAAATGGTAGTACATGATAACGAAAAACTATTTAAACGAGAAATTTGCATTTGTTTCGTTATTTGCATTATTGTGCGTTTCCCTGCAAACGCTCTCACTACTATATAAGGACCCTGGGGAGCCTATACTGACGACAGAATGGACGCTGGAGGGCTGCTAGCTGCACTGGCGACTAGTCTGCGAAGTGATTGCCCTCTAAAATGGTAGTACATGATAACGAAAAACTATTTAAACGAGAAATTTGCATTTGTTTCGTTATTTGCATTATTGTGCGTGTCCCTGCAAATGCTTTCATTACTATATAAGGACCCTGGGAGCCTATACAGACGACAGAATGGACGCTGGAGGGCTGCTAGCTGCACTGGCGACTAGTCTGTGATGTGATTGACCTCTAAAATGGTAATACATGATAACGAAAAACTATTTAAAAGAGAAATTTGCATTTGTTTCGTTATTTGCATTATTGTGCGTGTCCCTGCTAACGCTTTCATTACTATATAAGGACCCTCGGAGCCTATACAGACGACAGAATGGACGCTGGAGGGCTGCTAGCTGCACAGGCGACTAGTCTGCGAAGTAATTGACCTCTAAAATGGTAGTACATGATAACGAAAAACTATTTAAACGAGAGATTTGCATTTGTTTCGTTATTTGCATTATTATGCGTGTCCCTGCTAACGCTTTCATTACTATATAAGGACCCTGGGAGCCTATACAGACGACAGAATGGACGCTGGAGGGCTGCTAGCTGCACTGGCGACTAGTCTGCGAAGTGATTGCCCTCTAAAATGGTAGTACATGATAACGAAAAACTATTTAAACGAGATATTTGCATTTGTCTCGTTATTTGCATTATTGTGCGTGTCCCTGCTAACGCTTTCATTACTATATAAGGACCCTGGGAGCCTATACAGACGACAGAATGGACGCTGGAGGGATGCTAGCTGCACTGGCGACTAGTCTGCGTAGTGATTGACCTCTAAAATGGTAGTACATGATAATAAAATAATATTTAAAAGAGAAACTTGCATTTGTTTCGTTATTTGCATTATTGGGCGTGTCCCTGCAAACCCTCTCATTACTATATAAGGACCCTGGGAGCCAATACAGACGACAGAATGGACGCTGGAGGGCTGCTAGCTGCACTGGCGACTATTCTGCGAAGTGATTGCCCTCTAAAATGGTAGTACATGATAACGAAAAACTATTTAAACGAGAAATTTGCATTTGTTTCGTTATTTGCATTATTGTGCGTGTCCCTACAAACGCTCTCATTACTATATAAAGACCCTGGGAGCCTATACTGACGACAGAATGGACGCTGGAGGGCTGCTAGCTGCACTGGCGATAGGCTGCGAAGTGATTGCCCTCTAAAATGGTAGTACATGATAACGAAAAACTATTTAAACGAGAAAATTTGCATTTGTTTCGTTATTTGCATTATTGTGCGTGTCCCTGCAAACGCTTTCATTACTATATAAGGACCCTGGGAGCCTATACAGACGACAGAATGGACGCTGGAGGGCTGCTAGCTGCACTGGCGGCTAGTCTGCGAAGTGATTGACCTCTAAAATGGTAGTACATGATAATAAAATAATATTTAAAAGAGAAATTTGCATTTGTTTCGTTATTTGAATTATTGGGCGTGTCCCTGGAAACCCTCTCATTACTATATAAGGACCCTGGGAGACTATACAGACGACAGAATGGACGCTGGAGGGCTGCTAGCTGCACTGGTGACTAGTCTGCGAAGTGATTGCCCGTTAAAATGGTAGTACATGACAACGAAAAACTATTTAAACGAGAAATTTGCATTTGTTTCGTTATTTGCATTATTGTGCGTGTCCCTGTTAACGCTTTCATTACTATATAAGGACCCTGGGAGCCTATACAGACGACAGAATAGACGCTGGAGGGCTGCTAGCTGCACTGGCGACTAGTCTGTGATGTGATTGACCTCTAAAATGGTAATACATGATAACGAAAAACTATTTAAAAGAGAAATTTGCATTTGTTTCGTTATTTGCATTATTGTGCGTGTCCCTGCTAACGCTTTCATTACTATATAAGGAACCTGGGAGCCTATACAGACGACAGAATGGACGCTGGAGGGCTGCTAGCTGCACTGGCGACTAGTCTGCGAAGTGATTGCCCGTTAAAATGGTAGTACATGATAACGAAAAACTATTTAAACGAGAAAATTTGCATTTGTTACGTTATTTGCATTATTGTGCGTGTCCCTGCTAACGCTTTCATTACTATATAAGGACCCTGGGAGCCTATACAGACGACAGAATGGACGCTGGAGGGCTGCTAGCTGCACTGGCGACTAGTCTTTGAAGTGATTGACCTCTAAAATGGTAGTACGTGATAATAAAATAATATTTAAAAGAGAAATTTGCATTTGTGTCGTTATTTGCATTATTAGGCCTGTCCCTGCAAACCCTCTCATTACTATATAAAGACCCTGGGAGCCTATACAGACGACAGAATGGACGCTAGAGGGCTGCTAGCTGCACTGGCGACTAGTCTGGGAAGTGATTGACTCTAAAATGGTAGTACATGACGATAAAATAATATTTAAAAGAGAAATTTGCATTTGTTTCGTTATTTGCATTATTGGGCGTGTCCCTGCAAACCCTCTCATTACTATATAAGGACCCTGGGAGCCTATACAGACGACAGAATGGACGCTGGAGGGCTGCTAGCTGCACTGGCGACTAGTCTGCGAAGTGATTGACCCCTAAAATGGTAGTACATGATAACGAAAAACTATTTAAATGAGAAATTTGCATTTGTTTCGTTATTTGCATTATTGTGCGTGTCCCTGTTAACGCTATCATTCCTATATAAGGACCCTGGGAGCCTATACAGACGACAGAATGGACGCTGGAGGGCTGCTAGCTGCAATGGCGACTAGTCTGCGAAGTGATTGACCTCTAAAATGGTAGTACATGATAACGAAAAACTATTTAAACGAGATATATGCATTTGTTTCGTTATTTGCATTATTGTGCGTGTCCCTGCTAACCCTTTCATTACTATATGAGGACCCTGGGAGCCTATACAGACGACAGAATGGACGCTGGAGGGCTGCTAGCTGCACTGGCGACTAGTCTGCGAAGTGATTGCCCTCTAAAATGGTAGTACATGATAACGAAAACCTATTTAAACGAGAAATTTGCATTTGTTTCGTTATTTGCATTATTGTGCGTGTCCCTGCTAACGCTTTCATTACTATATAATGACCCTGGGAGCCTATACAGACGACAGAATGGACGCTGGAGGGATGCTAGCTGCACTGGCGACTAGTCTGCGAAGTGATTGCCCGTTAAAATGGTAGTACATGATAATAAAATAATATTTAAAAGAGATATTTGCATTTGTTTCGTTATTTGCATTATTGGGCGTGTCCC
Source organism: Locusta migratoria (assembly GCA_026315105.1). Classification (NCBI taxonomy): domain Eukaryota; kingdom Metazoa; phylum Arthropoda; class Insecta; order Orthoptera; family Acrididae; genus Locusta; species Locusta migratoria. The sequence goes on from JAOYRU010000683.1 coordinate 6,038, forward strand.
TGCAAACCCTCTCATTACCATATAAGGACCCTTGGAGCCTATACAGACGACAGAATGGACGCTGGATGGTTGCTAGCTGCACTGGCGACTAGTCTGCGAAGTGATTGCCTTCTAAAATGGTAGTACATGATAACGAAAAACTATTTAAACGAGAAATATGCATTTGTTTCGTTATTTGCATTATTGTGCGTGTCCCTGCAAACGCTTGCATTACCATATAAGGACCCTGGGAGCCAATACAGACGACAGAATGGACGCTGGGGGGCTGCTAGCTGCACTGGCGACTAGTCTGCGAAGTGATTGCCCTCTAAAATGGTTGTACATGATAACGAAAAACTATTTAAACGAGAAATTTGCATTTGTTTCGTTATTTGCATTATTGTGCGTGTCCCTGCAAACGCTTTCATTACTATACAAGGACCCTAGGAGCCTATACAGACGAGAGAATGGACGCTGGAGGGCTGCTAGCTGCACTGGCGACTAGTCTGCGAAGTGATTGCCCTCTAAAATGGTAGTACATGATAACGAAAAATTATTTAAACGAGAAATTTGCATTTGTTTCGTTATTTGCATTATTGTGCGTGTCCCTGCAAACGCTTTCATTACTATATAAGGACCCTGGGAGCCTATACAGACGACAGAATGGACGCTGGAGGGCTGCTAGCTGCACTGGCGGCTAGTCTGCGAAGTGTTTGACCTCTACAATGGTAGTACATGATAATAAAATAATATTTAAAAGAGAAATTTGCATTTGTTTCGTTATTTGCATTGTTGGGCGTGTCCCTGCAAACCCTCTCATTACTATATAACGACCCTGGGAGCCTATACAGACGACAGAATGGACGCTGGAGGGCTGCTAGCTGCACTGGCGACTAGTCTGCGAAGTGATTGCCCGTTAAAATGGTAGTACATGATAACGAAAAACTATTTAAACGAGAAATTTGCATCTGTTACGTTATTTGCATTATTGTGCGTGTCCCTGCTAACGCTTTCATTACTATATAAGGACCCTGGGAGCCTATACTGACGACAGAATGGACGCTGGAGGGCTGCTAGCTGCACTGGCGACTAGTCTGCGAAGTGATTGCCCCCTAAAATGGTAGTACATGATAACGAAAAACTATTTAAACGAGAAATTTGCATTTGTTTCGTTATTTGCATTATTGTGCGTTGCCCTGCAAACGCTCTCACTACTATATAAGGACCCTGGGAGCCTATACTGACGACAGAATGGACGCTGGAGGGCTGCTAGCTGCACTGGCGACTAGTCTGCGAAGTGATTGCCCTCTAAAATGGTAGTACATGATAACGAAAAAACTATTTAAACGAGAAATTTGCATTTGTTTCGTTATTTGCATTATTGTGCGTGTCCCTGCAAATGCTTTCATTACTATATAAGGACCCTGGGAGCCTATACAGACGACAGAATGGACGCTGGAGGGGCTGCTAGCTGCACTGGCGACTAGTCTGTGATGTGATTGACCTCTAAAATGGTAATACATGATAACGAAAAACTATTTAAAAGAGAAATTTGCATTTGTTTCGTTATTTGCATTATTGTGCGTGTCCCTGCTAACGCTTTCATTACTATATAAGGACCCTCGGAGCCTATACAGACGACAGAATGGACGCTGGAGGGCTGCTAGCTGCACTGGCGACTAGTCTGCGAAGTAATTGACCTCTAAAATGGTAGTACATGATAACGAAAAACTATTTAAACGAGAGATTTGCATTTGTTTCGTTATTTGCATTATTATGCGTGTCCCTGCTAACGCTTTCATTACTATATAAGGACCCTGGGAGCCTATACAGACGACAGAATGGACGCTGGAGGGCTGCTAGCTGCACTGGCGACTAGTCTGCGAAGTGATTGCCCTCTAAAATGGTAGTACATGATAACGAAAAACTATTTAAACGAGAAATTTGCATTTGTCTCGTTATTTGCATTATTGTGCGTGTCCCTGCTAACGCTTTCATTACTATATAAGGACCCTGGGAGCCTATACAGACGACAGAATGGACGCTGGAGGGATGCTAGCTGCACTGGCGACTAGTCTGCGTAGTGATTGACCTCTAAAATGGTAGTACATGATAATAAAATAATATTTAAAAGAGAAACTTGCATTTGTTTCGTTATTTGCATTATTGGGCGTGTCCCTGCAAACCCTCTCATTACTATATAAGGACCCTGGGAGCCAATACAGACGACAGAATGGACGCTGGAGGGCTGCTAGCTGCACTGGCGACTATTCTGCGAAGTGATTGCCCTCTAAAATGGTAGTACATGATAACGAAAAACTATTTAAACGATAAATTTGCATTTGTTTCGTTATTTGCATTATTGTGCGTGTCCCTACAAACGCTCTCATTACTATATAAAGACCCTGGGAGCCTATACTGACGACAGAATGGACGCTGGAGGGCTGCTAGCTGCACTGGCGATAGGCTGCGAAGAGATTGCCCTCTAAAATGGTAGTACATGATAACGAAAAACTATTTAAACGAGAAATTTGCATTTGTTTCGTTATTTGCATTATTGTGCGTGTCCCTGCAAACGCTTTCATTACTATATAAGGACCCTGGGAGCCTATACAGACGTCAGAATGGACGCTGGAGGGCTGCTAGCTGCACTGGCGGCTAGTCTGCGAAGTGATTGACCTCTAAAATGGTAGTACATGATAATAAAATAATATTTAAAAGAGAAATTTGCATTTGTTTCGTTATTTGAATTATTGGGCGTGTCCCTGGAAACCCTCTCATTACTATATAAGGACCCTGGGAGACTATACAGACGACAGAATGGACGCTGGAGGGCTGCTAGCTGCACTGGTGACTAGTCTGCGGAGTGATTGCCCGTTAAAATGGTAGTACATGACAACGAAAAAACTATTTAAACGAGAAATTTGCATTTGTTTCGTTATTTGCATTATTGTGCGTGTCCCTGTTAACGCTTTCATTACTATATAAGGACCCTGGGAGCCTATACAGACGACAGAATAGACGCTGGAGGGCTGCTAGCTGCACTGGCGACTAGTCTGTGATGTGATTGACCTCTAAAATGGTAATACATGATAACGAAAAACTATTTAAAAGAGAAATTTGCATTTGTTTCGTTATTTGCATTATTGTGCGTGTCCCTGCTAACGCTTTCATTACTATATAAGGAGCCTGGGAGCCTATACAGACGACAGAATGGACGCTGGAGGGCTGCTAGCTGCACTGGCGACTAGTCTGCGAAGTGATTGACCTCTAAAGTGGTAGTACATGATAACGAAAAACTATTTAAACGAGAAATTTGCATTTGTTTCGTTATTTGCATTATTATGCGTGTCCCTGCTAACGCTTTCATTACTATATAAGGACCCTGTGAGCCTATACAGACGACAGAATGGACGCTGGGGGGATGCTAGCTGCACTGGCGACTAGTCTGCGAAGTGATTGCCCGTTAAAATGGTAGTACATGATAACGAAAAAACTATTTAAACGAGAAAATTTGCATTTGTTACGTTATTTGCATTATTGTGCGTGTCCCTGCTAACGCTTTCATTACTATATAAGGACCCTGGGAGCCTATACAGACGACAGAATGGACGCTGGAGGGCTGCTAGCTGCACTGGCGACTAGTCTGTGAAGTGATTGACCTCTAAAATGGTAGTACGTGATAATAAAATAATATTTAAAAGAGAAATTTGCATTTGTGTCGTTATTTGCATTATTAGGCCTGTCCCTGCAAACCCTCTCATTACTATATAAAGACCCTGGGAGCCTATACAGACGACAGAATGGACGCTGGAGGGCTGCTAGCTGCACTGGCGACTAGTCTGGGAAGTGATTGACTCTAAAATGGTAGTACATGACGATAAAATAATATTTAAAAGAGAAATTTGCATTTGTTTCGTTATTTGCATTATTGGGCGTGTCCCTGCAAACCCTCTCATTACTATATAAGGAACCTGGGAGCCTATACAGACGACAGAATGGACGCTGGAGGGCTGCTAGCTGCACTGGCGGCTAGTCTGCGAAGTGATTGACCTCTAAAATGGTAGTACATGACAATAAAATAATATTTTAAAAGAGAAATTTGCATTTGTTTCGTTATTTGCATTATTGGGCGTGTCCCTGCAAACCCTCTCATTACTATATAAGGACCCTGGGAGCCTATACAGACGACAGAATGGACGCTGGAGGGCTGCTAGCTGCAATGGCGACTAGTCTGCGAAGTGATTGACCTCTAAAATGGTAGTACATGATAACGAAAAACTATTTAAACGAGATATTTGCATTTGTTTCGTTATTTGCATTATTGTGCGTGTCCCTGCTAACCCTTTCATTACTATATGAGGACCCTGGGAGCCTATACAGACGACAGAATGGACGCTGGAGGGCTGCTAGCTGCACTGGCGACTAGTCTGCGAAGTGATTGCCCTCTAAAATGGTAGTACATGATAACGAAAACCTATTTAAACGAGAAATTTGCATTTGTTTCGTTATTTGCATTATTGTGCGTGTCCCTGCTAACGCTTTCATTACTATATAATGACCCTGGGAGCCTATACAGACGACAGAATGGACGCTGGAGGGATGCTAGCTGCACTGGCGACTAGTCTGCGAAGTGATTGCCCGTTAAAATGGTAGTACATGATAATAAAATAATATTTAAAAGAGAAATTTGCATTTGTTTCGTTATTTGCATTATTGGGCGTGTCCCTGCAAACCCTCTCATTACCATATAAGGACCCTTGGAACCTATACAGACGACAGAATGGACGCTGGATGGTTGCTAGCTGCACTGGCGACTATTCTGCGAAGTGATTGCCCTCTAAAATGGTAGTACATGATAACGAAAAACTATTTAAACGAGAAATTTGCATTTGTTTCGTTATTTGCATTATTGTCATGTCCCTGCAAACGCTCGCATTACTATATAAAGACCCTGGAAGCCTATACTGACGACAGAATGGACGCTGGAGGGCTGCTAGCTGCACTGGCGACTAGTCTGCGAAGTGATTGCCCTCTAAAATGGTAGTACATGATAACGAAAAACTATTTAAACGAGAAATTTGCATTTGTTTCGGTATTTGCATTATTGGGCGTGTCCCTGCAAACCCTCTCATTACTATATATGGATCTTGGGAGCCTATACAGAAGACAGAATGGACGCTGGAGGGCTGCTAGCTGCACTGGCGACTAGTCTGCGAAGTGATTGACCTATAAAATGGTAGTACATGATAATAAAATAATATTTAAAAGAGAAATTTGTATTTGTTTCGTTATTTGCATTACTGTGCGTGTCGATGCAAACCCTCTCATTACTATATAAGGAACCTGGGAGCCTATACAGACGACAGAATGGACGCTGGAGAGCTGCTAGCTGCACTGGAGACTAGTCTGCGAAGTGAGTGCCCTCTAAAATGGTAGTACATGATAACGAAAAACTATTTAAACGAGAAATTTGCATTTGTTTCGTTATTTGCATTATTGTGCGTGTCCCTGCAAACGCTTTCATTACTATATAAGGACCCTGGGAGCCTATACTGGCGACAGAATGGACGCTGGAGGAATGCTAGCTGCACTGGCGACTAGTCTGCGAAGTGATTGCCCGTTAAAATGGTAGTACATGATAACGATAAACTATATAATCGAGAAATTTGCATTTGTCTCGTTATTTGCCTTATTGTGCGTGTCCCTGCTAACGCTTTCATTTCTATATAAGGACCCTGGAAGCCTATACAGACGACACAATGGACGCTGGAGGGATGCTAGCTGCACTGGCGACTAGTCTGCCATGTGATTGACCTCTAAAATGGTAGTACATGATAATAAAATAATATTTAAAAGAGAAATTTGCATTTGTTTCATTATTTGCATTATTGGGCGTGTCCCTGCAAACCCTCTCATTACTATATAAGGACACTGGGAGCCAATACAGCCGACAGAATGGACGCTGGAGGGCTGCTAGCTGCACTGGCGACTATTCTGCGAAGTGATTACCCTCTAAAACGGTAGTACATGATAACGAAAAACTATTTAAACGAGAAATTTGCATTTGTTTCGTTATTTGCATTATTGTGCGTGTCCCTGCAAACGCTCTCATTACTATATAAAGACCCTGGGAGCATCTACTGACGACAGAATGGACGCTGGAGGGCTGCTAGCTGCACTGGCGACTTGTCTGCGAAGTGATTGCCCTCTAAAATGGTAGTACATGATAACGAAAAACTATTTAAACGAGAAATTTGCATTTGTTTCGGTATTTGCATTATTGGGCGTGTCCCTGCAAACCCTCTCATTACTATATATTGACCCTGGGAGCCTATAGAGAAGACAGAATGGACGCTGGAGGGCTGCTAGCTGCACTGGCGACTAGTCTGCGAAGTGATTGACCTCTAAAATGGTAGTACATGATAATAAAATAATATTTAAAACAGAAATTTGTATTTGTTTCGTTATTTGCATTATTGGGCGTGTCCCTGCAAACCCTCTCATTACTATATAAGGACCCTGGGAGCCTATACAGACGACAGAATGGACGCTGGAGGGTTGATAGCTGCACTGGCGACTAGTCTGCGAAGTGATTGCCCTCTAAAATGGTAGTACATGATAACAAAAAACTATTTAAACGAGAAATTTGCATTTGTTTCGTTATTTGCATTACTGTGCGTGTCCCTGCAAACGCTCTCATTACTATATAAAGACCCTGGGAGCCTATACAGACGACAGAATGGACGCTGGAGGGCTGCTAGCTGCACTGGCGACTAGTCTGCGAAGTGATTGCCCTCTAAAATGGTATTACATGATAACAAAAAACTATTTAAACGAGAAATTTGCATTTGTTTCGTTATTTGCATTATTGTGCGTGTCCCTGCAAACGCTTTCATTACTATATAAGGACCCTGGGAGCCTATACAGACGACAGAATGGACGCTGGAGGGCTGCTAGCTGCACAGGCGACTAGTCTGCGAAGTGATTGACCTCTAAAATGGTAGTACATGATAATAAAATAATATTTAAAAGAGAAATTTGCATTTGTTTCGTTATTTGCATTATTGGGCGTGTCCCTGCAAACCCTCTCATTACTATATAAGGACCCTGGGAGCCTATACAGACGACAGAATGGACGCTGGAGGGTTGATAGCTGCACTGGCGACTAGTCTGCGAAGTGATTGCCCTCTAAAATGGTAGTACATGATAACAAAAAACTATTTAAACGAGAAATTTGCATTTGTTTCGTTATTTGCATTACTGTGCGTGTCCCTGCAAACGCTCTCATTACTATATAAAGACCCTGGGAGCCTATACAGACGACAGAATGGACGCTGGAGGGCTGCTAGCTGCACTGGCGACTAGTCTGCGAAGTGATTGCCCTCTAAAATGGTATTACATGATAACAAAAAACTATTTAAACGAGAAATTTGCATTTGTTTCGTAATTTGCAGTATTGTGCTGTCCCTGCTAACGCTTTCATTACTATATAAGGACCCTGGGAGCCTATACTGACGACAGAATGGACGCTGGAAGGCTGCTAGCTGCACTGGCGACTTGTCTGCGAAGTGATTAACCTCTAAAATGGTAATACATGATAACGAAAAACTATTTAAACGAGAAATTTGCATTTGTTTCGTTATTTGCATTACTGGGCGTGTCCCTGCAAACCCTCTCATTACTATATAAGGACCCTGGGAGACTATACATACGACAGAATGGACGCTGGAGGTCTGCTAGCTGCACTGGCGACTAGTCTGCGAAGTGATTGACCTCTAAAATGGTAGTACATGATAATAAAATACTATTAAAAGAGAAATTTGCATTTGTTTCGTTATTTGCATTTTGGGCGTGTCGCTGCAAACGCTCTCATTACTATATAAGGACCCTGGGAGCCTATAAAGACGACAGAATGGACGCTGGAGGGCTACTAGCTGCACTGGCGACTAGTCTGCGAAGTGATTGACCTCTAAAATGGTAGTACATGATAATAAAATAATATTTAAAAGAGAAATTTGTATTTGTTTCGTTATTTGCATTACTGTGCGTGTCGATGCAAACCCTCTCATTACTATATAAGGAACCTGGGAGCCTATACAGACGACAGAATGGACGCTGGAGAGCTGCTAGCTGCACTGGAGACTAGTCTGCGAAGTGAGTGCCCTCTAAAATGGTAGTACATGATAACGAAAAACTATTTAAACGAGAAATTTGCATTTGTTTCGTTATTTGCATTATTGTGCGTGTCCCTGTTAACGCTTTCATTACTATATAAGGACCCTGGGAGCCTATACAGACGAGAGATTGGACGCTGGAGGGCTGCTACCTGCACTGGCGACTAGTCTGCGAAGTGATTGCCCTCTAAAATGGTAGTACATGATAACGAGAAACTATTTAAACGAGAAATTTGCATTTGTTTCGTTTTTTTGCATTATTGAGCGTGTCCCTGCCATCGCTTTCATTACTATATAAGGAACCTGGGAACATATACAGACAACAGAATGGACGCTGGAGGGCTGCTAGCTGCACTGGCGACTAGTCTGCGAAGTGATTGACCTCTAAAATGGTAGTACATGATAATAAAATAATATTTAAAAGAGAAACTTGCATTTGTTTCGTTATTTGGATTATTAAGCGTGTCCCTGCAAACCCTCTCATTACTATATAAGGACCCTGGGAGCCTATACAGACGACAGAATGGACGCTGGAGGGCTGCTAGCTGCACTGGCGGCTAGTCTGCGAAGTGATTGACCTCTAAATTGGTAGTACATGATAATAAAATAGTATTTAAAAGAGAAATTTGCATTTGTTTCGTTATTTGCATTATTGGGCGTGTCCCTGCAAACCCTCTCATTACTATATAAGGACCCTGGGAGCCTATACAGACGACAGAATGGACGCTGGAGGGCTGCTAGCTGCACTGGCGACTAGTCTGCGAAGTGATTGCCGTCTAAAATGTTAGTACATAATAACGAAAACCTATTTAAACGAGAAATTTGCATTTGTCTCGTTATTTGCATTATTGTGCGTGTCCCTGCTAACGCTTTCATTACTATATAAGGACCCTGGGAGCCTATACAGACGACAGAATGGACGCTGGAGGAATGCTAGCTGCACTGGCGACTAGTCTGCGAAGTGATTGCCCTTTGAAATGGTAGTACATGATAACGAAAAACTATATAATCGAGAAATTTGCATTTGTCTCGTTATTTGCATTATTGTGCGTGTCCCTGCTAACGCTTTCATTACTATATAAGGACCCTGGAAGCCTATACAGACGACACAATGGACGCTGGAGGGATGCTAGCTGCACTGGCGACTAGTCTGCCATGTGATTGACCTCTAAAATGGTAGTACATAATAATAAAATAATATTTAAAAGAGAAATTTGCATTTGTTTCGTTATTTGCATTATTGGGCGTGTCCCTGCAAACCCTCTCATTACTATATAAGGACACTGGGAGCCTATACAGCCGACAGAATGGACGCTGGAGGGCTGCTAGCTGCACTGGCGACTATTCTGCGAAGTGATTACCCTCTAAAACGGTAGTACATGATAACGAAAAACTATTTAAACGAGAAATTTGCATTTGTTTCGTTATTTGCATTATTGTGCGTGTCCCTGCAAACGCTCTCATTACTATATAAAGACCCTGGGAGCATCTACTGACGACAGAATGGACGCTGGAGGGCTGCTAGCTGCACTGGCGACTTGTCTGCGAAGTGATTGCCCTCTAAAATGGTAGTACATGATAACGAAAAACTATTTAAACGAGAAATTTGCATTTGTTTCGGTATTTGCATTATTGGGCGTGTCCCTGCAAACCCTCTCATTACTATATATTGACCCTGGGAGCCTATACAGAAGACAGAATGGACGCTGGAGGGCTGCTAGCTGCACTGGCGACTAGTCTGCGAAGTGATTGACCTATAAAATGGTAGTACATGATAATAAAATAATATTTAAAACAGAAATTTGTATTTGTTTCGTTATTTGCATTATTGGGCGTGTCCCTGCAAACCCTCTAATTACTATATAAGGACCCTGGTAGCCTATACAGACGACAGAATGGACGCTGGAGAGCTGCTAGCTGCACTGGAGACTAGTCTGCGAAGTGAGTGCCCTCTAAAATGGTAGTACATGGTAACGAAAAACTATTTAAACGAGAAATTTGCATTTGTTTCGTTATTTGCATTATTGTGCGTGTCCCTGCAAACGCTTTCATTACTATATAAGGACCCTGGGAGCCTATACAGACGACAGAATGGACGCTGGAGGGCTGCTAGCTGCACAGGCGACTAGTCTGCGAAGTGATTGACCTCTAAAATGGTAGTACATGATAATAAAATAATATTTAAAAGAGAAATTTGCATTTGTTTCGTTATTTGCATTATTGGGCGTGTCCCTGCAAACCCTCTCATTACTATATAAGGACCCTGGGAGCCTATACAGACGACAGAATGGACGCTGGAGGGTTGATAGCTGCACTGGCGACTAGTCTGCGAAGTGATTGCCCTCTAAAATGGTAGTACATGATAACAAAAAACTATTTAAACGAGAAATTTGCATTTGTTTCGTTATTTGCAGTATTGTGCGTGTCCCTGCTAACGCTTTCATTACTATATAAGGACCCTGGGAGCCTATACTGACGACAGAATGGACGCTGGAAGGCTGCTAGCTGCACTGGCGACTTGTCTGCGAAGTGATTAACCTCTAAAATGGTAATACATGATAACGAAAAACTATTTAAACGAGAAATTTGCATTTGTTTCGTTATTTGCATTACTGGGCGTGTCCCTGCAAACCCTCTCATTACTATATAAGGCCCCTGGGAGACTATACAGACGACAGAATGGACGCTGGAGGGCTGCTAGCTGCACTGGCGACTAGTCTGCGAAGAGATTGACCTCTAAAATGGTAGTACATGATAATAAAATACTATTAAAAGAGAAATTTGCATTTGTTTCGTTATTTGCATTTTGGGCGTGTCGCTGGAAACGCTCTCATTACTATATAAGGACCCTGGGAGCCTATAAAGACGACAGAATGGACGCTGGAGGGCTACTAGCTGCACTGGCGACTAGTCTGCGAAGTGATTGCCCTCTAAAATGGTAGTACATGATAACGAAAAACTATTTAAACGAGAAATTTGCATTTGTTTCGTTATTTGCATTATTGTGCGTGTCCCTGTTAACGCTTTCATTACTATATAAGGACCCTGGGAGCCTATACAGACGAGAGATTGGACGCTGGAGGGCTGCTACCTGCACTGGCGACTAGTCTGCGAAGTGATTGCCCTCTAAAATGGTAGTACATGATAACGAGAAACTATTTAAACGAGAAATTTGCATTTGTTTCGTTTTTTGCATTATTGAGCGTGTCCCTGCCATCGCTTTCATTACTATATAAGGAACCTGGGAGCATATACAGACAACAGAATGGACGCTGGAGGGCTGCTAGCTGCACTGGCGACTAGTCTGCGAAGTGATTGACCTCTAAAATGGTAGTACATGATAATAAAATAATATTTAAAAGAGAAACTTGCATTTGTTTCGTTATTTGGATTATTAAGCGTGTCCCTGCAAACCCTCTCATTACTATATAAGGACCCTGGGAGCCTATACAGACGACAGAATGGACGCTGGAGGGCTGCTAGCTGCACTGGCGACAAGTCTGCGAAGTGAGTGCCCTCTAAAATGGTAGTACATGATAACGAAAAACTATTTAAACGAGAAATTTGCATTTGTTTCGTTATTTGCATTATTGTGCGTGTCCCTGCTAACGCTTTCATTACTATATAAGGACCCAGGGAGCCCATACAGACAAGAGAATGGACGCTGGAGGGCTTCTAGCTGCACTGGCGACTAGTCTGCGAAGTGATTGCCCTCTAAAATGGTAGTACATGATAACGAAAAACTATTTAAACGAGAAATTTGCATTTGTTTCGTCATTTGCATTATTGTGCGTGTCCCTGCAAACGCTTTCGTTACTATATAAGGACCCTGGGAGCCTATACAGACGACAGATTGGACGCTGGAGGGCTGCTAGCTGCACTGGCGACTAGTCTGCGAAGTGTTTGACCACTAAAATGGTAGTACATGATAATAAAATAATATTTAAAAGAGAAATTTGCATTTGTTTCGTTATTTGCATTATAGGGCGTGTCCCTGCAAACCCTCTCATTACTATATAAGGACCCTGGGAGCCTATACAGACGACAGAATGGACGCTGCAGGGCTGATAGCTGCACTGGCGACTAGTCTGCGAAGTGATTGCCCTCTAAAATGGTAGTACATGATAACGAAAAACTAATTAAACGAGAAATTTGCATTTGTTTCGTTATTTGCAGTATTGTGCGTGTCCCTGCTAACGCTTTCATTACTATATAAGGACCCTGGGAGCCTTTACTGACGACAGAATGGACGCTGGAAGGCTGCTAGCTGCACTGGCGACTTGTCTGCGAAGTGATTAACCTCTAAAATGGTAGTACATGATAACGAAAAACTATTTAAACGAGAAATTTGCATTTGTTTCGATATTTGCAGTATTGGGCGTGTCCCTGCAAACCCTCTCATTACTATATAAGGACCCTGGAAGACTATACAGACGACAGAATGGACGCTGGAGGGCTGCTAGCTGCACTGGCGACTAGTCTGCGAAGTGATTGACCTCTAAAATGGTAGTACATGATAATAAAATACTATTAAAAGAGAAATTTGCATTTGTTTCGTTATTTGCATTTTGGGCGTGTCCCTGCAAACGCTCTCATTACTTTATAAGGACCCTGGGAGCCTATACAGACGACAGAATGGACGCTGGAGGGCTGCTAGCTAGACTGGCGACTAGTCTGCGAAGTGATTGCCCTGTAAATAATAGTACATGATAACGAAAAACTATTTAAACGAGAAATTTGCATTTGTTTCGTTATTTGCATTATTATGCGTGTCCCTGTTATCGCTTTCATTACTATATAAGGTCCCTGGGAGCCTATACAGACGAGAGATTGGACGCTGGAGGGCTGCTAGCTGCACTGGCGACTAGTCTGCGAAGTGATTGCCCTCTAAAATGGTAGTACATGATAACGAAAAACTATTTAAACGAGAAATTTGCATTTGTTTCGTTTTTTTGCATTATTGAGCGTGTCCCTGCCATCGCTTTCATTACTATATAAGGAACCTGGGAGCATATACAGACAACAGAATGGACGCTGGAGGGCTGCTAGCTGCACTGGCGACTAGTCTGCGAAGTGATTGACATCTAAAAAGGTAGTACATGATACTAAAATAATATTAAAAGAGAAATTTGCATTTGTTTCTTTGTTTGCATTATTGTGCGTTTCCCTGCAAACGCTCTCACTACTATATAAGGACCCTGGGAGCCTATACTGACGACAGAATGGACGCTGGAGGGCTGCTAGCTGCACTGGCGACTAGTCTGCGAAGTGATTGCCCGCTATAATGGTAGTACATGATAATGAAAAACTATTTAAACGAGAAATTAGCATTTGTTTCGATATTTGCATTATTTTGCTTGTCCCTGCAAACGCTCTCATTACTATATAAGGACCCTAGGAGCCTATACAGACGACAGAATGGACGCTGGAGGGCTGCTAGCTGCACTGGCGACTAGTCTGCGAAGTGATTGACCTCTAAAATGGTAGTACATGATAACAAAATACTATTTAAAAGAGAAATTTGCATTTGTTACGTTATTTGCATTATTGTGCGTTTCCCTGTAAACGCTCTCATTACTATATAAGAACCCTGGGAGATTATACAGACGACAGAATGGACGCTGGAGGGCTGCGAGCCGCACTGGCGACTAGTCTGCGAAGTGATTGCCCTCTAAAATGGTAGTACATGATAAGAAAAAACTATTAAAAGAGACATTTGCATTTGTTTCGTTATTTGCATTATTTTGCGTGTCCCTGCAAACGCTTTCGTTACTATATAAGGACCCTGGGAGCCTATACAGACGACAGATTGGACGCTGGAGGGCTGCTAGCTGCACTGGCGACTAGTCTGCGAAGTGTTTGACCTCTAAAATGGTAGTACATGATAATAAAATAATATTTAAAAGAGAAATTTGCATTTGTTTCGTTATTTGCATTATAGGGCGTGTCCCTGCAAACCCTCTCATTACTATATAAGGACCCTGGGAGCCTATACAGACGACAGAATGGACGCTGCAGGGCTGATAGCTGCACTGGCGACTAGTCTGCGAAGTGATTGCCCTCTAAAATGGTAGTACATGATAACGAAAAACTAATTAAACGAGAAATTTGCATTTGTTTCGTTATTTGCATTATTGTGCGTGTCCCTGCAAACGCTCTCATTACTATATAAAGACCCTGGGAGCCTATACAGACGACAGAATGAAGGCTGGAGGGCTGCTAGCTGCACTGGCGACTAGTCTACGAAGTGATTGCCATCTAAAATGGTAGTACATGATAACGAAAAACTATTTAAACGAGAAATTTGCATTTGTTTCGTTATTTGCAGTATTGTGCGTGTCCCTGCTAACGCTTTCATTACTATATAAGGACCCTGGGAGCCTTTACTGACGACAGAATGGACGCTGGAAGGCTGCTAGCTGCACTGGCGACTTGTCTGCGAAGTGATTAACCTCTAAAATGGTAGTACATGATAACGAAAAACTATTTAAACGAGAAATTTGCATTTGTTTCGATATTTGCAGTATTGGGCGTGTCCCTGCAAACCCTCTCATTACTATATAAGGACCCTGGAAGACTATACAGACGACAGAATGGACGCTGGAGGGCTGCTAGCTGCACTGGCGACTAGTCTGCGAAGTGATAGACCTCTAAAATGGTAGTACATGATAATAAAATACTATTAAAAGAGAAATTTGCATTTGTTTCGTTATTTGCATTTTGGGCGTGTCCCTGCAAACGCTCTCATTACTTTATAAGGACCCTGGGAGCCTATACAGACGACAGAATGGACGCTGGAGGGCTGCTAGCTAGACTGGCGACTAGTCTGCGAAGTGATTGCCCTGTAAATAATAGTACATGATAACGAAAAACTATTTAAACGAGAAATTTGCATTTGTTTCGTTATTTGCATTATTGTGCGTGTCCCTGTTATCGCTTTCATTACTATATAAGGACCCTGGGAGCCTATACAGACGAGAGATTGGACGCTGGAGGGCTGCTAGCTGCACTGGCGACTAGTCTGCGAAGTGATTGCCCTCTAAAATGGTAGTACATGATAACGAAAAACTATTTAAACGAGAAATTTGCATTTGTTTCGTTTTTTGCATTATTGAGCGTGTCCCTGCCATCGCTTTCATTACTATATAAGGAACCTGGGAGCATATACAGACAACAGAATGGACGCTGGAGGGCTGCTAGCTGCACTGGCGACTAGTCTGCGAAGTGATTGACATCTAAAAAGGTAGTACATGATACTAAAATAATATTAAAAGAGAAAATTGCAATTGTTTCTTTGTTTGCATTATTGTACGTTTCCCTGCAAACGCTCTCACTACTATATAAGGACCCTGGGAGCCTATACTGACGACAGAATGGACGCTGGAGGGCTGCTAGCTGCACTGGCGACTAGTCTGCGAAGTGATTGCCCTCTATAATGGTAGTACATGATAATGAAAAACTATTTAAACGAGAAATTAGCATTTGTTTCGATATTTGCATTATTTTGCTTGTCCCTGCAAACGCTCTCATTACTATATAAGGACCCTAGGAGCCTATACAGACGACAGAATGGACGCTGGAGGGCTGCTAGCTGCACTGGCGAATAGTCTGCGAAGTGATTGACCTCTAAAATGGTAGTACATGATAACAAAATACTATTTAAAAGAGAAATTTGCATTTGTTACGTTATTTGCATTATTGTGCGTTTCCCTGTAAACGCTCTCATTACTATATAAGAACCCTGGGAGATTATACAGACGACAGAATGGACGCTGGAGGGCTGCGAGCCGCACTGGCGACTAGTCTGCGAAGTGATTGCCCTCTAAAATGGTAGTACATGATAAGAAAAAACTATTTAAAAGAGACATTTGCATTTGTTTCGTTATTTGCATTATTTTGCGTGTCCCTGCAAACGCTCTCATTACTATATAAGAGCCCTGGGAGACTATACAGACGACTGAATGGACGCTGGAGGGCTGCTAGCTGCACTGGCGACTAGTCTGCGAAGTGATTGCCCTCTATAATGGTAGTACATGATAACGAAAAACTATTTAAACGAGAAATTTGCATTTGTTTCGTTTTTTGCATTATTGAGCGTGTCCCTGCCATCGCTTTCATTACTATATAAGGAACCTGGTATCATACACAGACAACAGAATGGACGCTGGAGGGCTGCTAGCTGCACTGGCGACTAGTCTGCGAAGTGATTGACCTCTAAAATGGTAGTACATGATAATAAAATAATATTTAAAAGAGAAATTTGCATTTGTTTCGTTATTTGCATTATTGTGCGTTTCCCTACAAACTCTCTTACTACTATATAAGGACCCTGGGAGCCTATACTGACGACAGAATGGACGCTGGAGGGCTGCTAGCTGGACTGGCGACTAGTCTGCGAAATGATTGACCTCTAAAATGGTAGTACATGATAATAAAATACTATTTATAAGAGAAATTTTCATTTGTTTCGTTATTGGCATTATTTTTCGTGTCCCTGCAAACGCTCTCATTACTATATAAGGACCCTGGGATTCTATACAGACGACAGAATGGACGCTGGAGGGCTGCTAGCTGCACTGGCGACTAGTCTGCGAAGTGATTGACCTCTAAAATGGTAGTACATGATAATAAAATACTATTTAAAAGAGAAATTTGCATTTGTTTCGTTATTTGCATTATTGTGCGTGTCCCTGCAAACGCTCTCATTACTATCTAAGGACCCTAGGAGCCTATACAGACGACAGAATGGACGCTGGAGGGCTGCTAGCTGCACTGGCGACTAGTCTGCGAAGTGATTGACCTCTAAAATGGTAGTACATGATAATAAAATACTATTTAAAAGAGAAATTTGCATTTGTTACGTTATTTGCATTATTGTGCCTTTCCCTGCAAATGCTCTCATTACTATTTAAGAACCCTGGGAGCCTATACAGACGACAGAATGGACGCTGGAGGGCAGCTAGCTGCACTGGCGACTAGTCTGCGAAGCGATTGACCTCTAAAATGGTAGTACAGGTTAACGAAAAACTATTTAAACGAGAAATTTGCATTTGTTTCGTTATTTGCATTATTGTGCGTGTCCCTGCTAACCCTTTCATTACTATATGAGGACCCTGGGAGCCTATACAGACGACAGAATGGACGCTGGAGGGCTGCTAGCTGCACTGGCGACTAGTCTGCGAAGTGATTGTCCTCTAAAATGGTAGTACATGATAACGAAAACCTATTTAAACGAGAAATTTGCATTTGTTTCGTTATTTGCATTATTGGGCTTGTCCCTGCAAACCCTCTCATTACTATATAAGGACCCTGGGAGCCTATACAGACGACAGAATGGACGCTGGAGGGATGCTAGCTGCACTGGCGACGAGTCTGCGAAGTGATTGCCCGTTAAAATGGTAGTACATGATAACGAAAAACTATTTAAACGAGAAATTTGCATTTGTCTCGTTATTTGCATTATTGTGCGTGTCACTGCTAACGCTTTCATTTTATATAAGGACCCCGGAAGCCTATACAGACGACAGAATGGACGCTGGAGGGATGCTAGCTGCACTGGCGACTAGTCTGCGAAATGATTGACCTCTAAAATGGTAGTACATGATAATAAAATAATATTTAAAAGAGAAATTTGCATTTGTTTCGTTATTTGCATTATTGGGCGTGTCCCTGCAAACCCTTTCATTACTATATAAGGACCCTGGGAGCCTATACAGACGACAGAATAGACGCTGGATGGCTGCTAGCTGCACTGGCGACTATTCTGCGAAGTGATTGCCCTCTAAAATGGTAGTACATGATAACGAAAAACTATTTAAACGAGAAATTTGCATTTGTTTCGTTATTTGCATTACTGTGCGTGTCCCTGCAAACGCTCGCATTACTATATAAAGAACCTGGGAGCCTATACTGACGACAGAATGGACGCTGGAGAGCTGCTAGCTGCACTGGAGACTAGTCTGCGAAGTGAGTGCCCTCTAGAATGGTAGTACATGATAACGAAAAACTATTTAAACGAGAAATTTGCATTTGTTTCGGTAGTTGCATTATTGTGCGTGTCCCTGCAAACGCTTTCATTACTATATAAGGACCCTGGGAGCCTATACTGGCGACAGAATGGACGCTGGAGGGCTGCTAGCTGCACTGGCGGCTAGTCTGCAAAGTGATTGACCACTAAATTGGTAGTACATGATAATAAAATAGTATTTAAAAGAGAAATATGCATTTGTTTCGTTATTTGCATTATTGGGCGTGTCCCTGCAAACCCTCTCATTACTATATAAGGACTCTGGGAGCCTATACAGACGACAGAATGGACGCTGGAGGGCTGCTAGTTGCACTGGCGACTAGTCTGCGAAGTGATTGCCGTCTAAAATGTTAGTACATAATAACGAAAACCTATTTAAACGAGAAATTTGCATTTTTTCGTTATTTGCATTATTGTGCGTGTCCCTGCTAACGCTTTCATTACTATATAAGGACCCTGGGAGCCTATACAGACGACAGAATGGACGCTGGAAGAATGCTAGCTGCACTGGCGACTAGTCTGCGAAGTGATTGCCCGTTAAAATGGTAGTACATGATAACGAAAAACTATATAATCGAGAAATTTGCATTTGTCTCGTTATTTGCATTATTGTGCGTGTCCCTGCTAACGCTTTCATTACTATATAACGACCCTGGAAGCCTATACAGACGACAGAATGGACGCTGGAGGGATGCTAGCTGCACTGGCGACTAGTCTGCCATGTGATTGACCTCTAAAATGGTAGTACATTATAATAAAATAATATTTAAAAGAGAAATTTGCATTTGTTTCGTTATTTGCATTATTGGGCGTGTCCCTGCAAACCCCCTCATTACTATATAAGGATACTGGGAGCCTATACAGACGACAGAATGGACGCTGGAGAGCTGCTAGCTGCACTGGAGACTAGTCTGCGAAGTGAGTGCCCTCTAAAATGGTAGTACATGATAACGAAAAACTATTTAAACGAGAAATTTGCATTTGTTTCGTTATTTGCATTATTGTGCGTGTCCCTGAAAACGCTTTGATTACTATATAAGGACCCTGGGAGCCTATACAGACGACAGAATGGACGCTGGAGGGCTGCTAGCTGCACAGGCGACTAGTCTGCGAAGTGATTGACCTCTAAAATGGTAGTACATGATAATAAAATACTATTAAAAGAGAAATTTGCATTTGTTTCGTTATTTGCATTTTGGGCGTGTCCCTGCAAACGCTCTCATTACTTTATAAGGACCCTGGGAGCCTATACAGACGACAGAATGGACGCTGGAGGGCTGCTAGCTAGACTGGCGACTAGTCTGCGAAGTGATTGCCCTGTAAATAATAGTACATGATAACGAAAAACTATTTAAACGAGAAATTTGCATTTGTTTCGTTATTTGCATTATTGTGCGTGTCCCTGTTATCGCTTTCATTACTATATAAGGACCCTGGGAGCCTATACAGACGAGAGATTGGACGCTGGAGGGCTGCTAGCTGCACTGGCGACTAGTCTGCGAAGTGATTGCCCTCTAAAATGGTAGTACATGATAACGAAAAACTATTTAAACGAGAAATTTGCATTTGTTTCGTTTTTTGCATTATTGAGCGTGTCCCTGCCATCGCTTTCATTACTATATAAGGAACCTGGGAGCATATACAGACAACAGAATGGACGCTGGAGGGCTGCTAGCTGCACTGGCGACTAGTCTGCGAAGTGATTGACATCTAAAAAGGTAGTACATGATACTAAAATAATATTAAAAGAGAAATTTGCATTTGTTTCTTTGTTTGCATTATTGTGCGTTTCCCTGCAAACGCTCTCACTACTATATAAGGACCCTGGGAGCCTATACTGACGACAGAATGGACGCTGGAGGGCTGCTAGCTGCACTGGCGACTAGTCTGCGAAGTGATTGCCCTCTATAATGGTAGTACATGATAATGAAAAACTATTTAAACGAGAAATTAGCATTTGTTTCGATATTTGCATTATTTTGCTTGTCCCTGCAAACGCTCTCATTACTATATAAGGACCCTAGGAGCCTATACAGACGACAGAATGGACGCTGGAGGGCTGCTAGCTGCACTGGCGACTAGTCTGCGAAGTGATTGACCTCTAAAATGGTAGTACATGATAACAAAATACTATTTAAAAGAGAAATTTGCATTTGTTACGTTATTTGCATTATTGTGCGTTTCCCTGTAAACGCTCTCATTACTATATAAGAACCCTGGGAGATTATACAGACGATAGAATGGACGCTGGAGGGCTGCGAGCCGCACTGGCGACTAGTCTGCGAAGTGATTGCCGTCTAAAATGGTAGTACATGATAAGAAAAAACTATTTAAAAGAGACATTTGCATTTGTTTCGTTATTTGCATTATTTTGCGTGTCCCTGCAAACGCTCTCATTACTATATAAGAGCCCTGGGAGACTATACAGACGACTGAATGGACGCTGGAGGGCTGCTAGCTGCACTGGCGACTAGTCTGCGAAGTGATTGCCCTCTATAATGGTAGTACATGATAACGAAAAACTATTTAAACGAGAAATTTGCATTTGTTTCGTTTTTTGCATTATTGAGCGTGTCCCTGCCATCGCTTTCATTACTATATAAGGAACCTGGTATCATACACAGACAACAGAATGGACGCTGGAGGGCTGCTAGCTGCACTGGCGACTAGTCTGCGAAGTGATTGACCTCTAAAATGGTAGTACATGATAATAAAATAATATTTAAAAGAGAAATTTGCATTTGTTTCGTTATTTGCATTATTGTGCGTTTCCCTACAAACTCTCTTACTACTATATAAGGACCCTGGGAGCCTATACTGACGACAGAATGGACGCTGGAGGGCTGCTAGCTGGACTGGCGACTAGTCTGCGAAATGATTGACCTCTAAAATGGTAGTACATGATAATAAAATACTATTTATAAGAGAAATTTTCATTTGTTTCGTTATTGGCATTATTTTTCGTGTCCCTGCAAACGCTCTCATTACTATATAAGGACCCTGGGATTCTATACAGACGACAGAATGGACGCTGGAGGGCTGCTAGCTGCACTGGCGACTAGTCTGCGAAGTGATTGACCTCTAAAATGGTAGTACATGATAATAAAATACTATTTAAAAGAGAAATTTGCATTTGTTTCGTTATTTGCATTATTGTGCGTGTCCCTGCAAACGCTCTCATTACTATCTAAGGACCCTAGGAGCCTATACAGACGACAGAATGGACGCTGGAGGGCTGCTAGCTGCACTGGCGACTAGTCTGCGAAGTGATTGACCTCTAAAATGGTAGTACATGATAATAAAATACTATTTATAAGAGAAATTTTCATTTGTTTCGTTATTGGCATTATTTTTCGTGTCCCTGCAAACGCTCTCATTACTATATAAGGACCCTGGGATTCTATACAGACGACAGAATGGACGCTGGAGGGCTGCTAGCTGCACTGGCGACTAGTCTGCGAAGTGATTGACCTCTAAAATGGTAGTACATGATAATAAAATACTATTTAAAAGAGAAATTTGCATTTGTTTCGTTATTTGCATTATTGTGCGTGTCCCTGCAAACGCTCTCATTACTGTCTAAGGACCCTAGGAGCCTATACAGACGACAGAATGGACGCTGGAGGGCTGCTAGCTGCACTGGCGACTAGTCTGCGAAGTGATTGACCTCTAAAATGGTAGTACATGATAATAAAATACTATTTAAAAGAGAAATTTGCATTTGTTACGTTATTTGCATTATTGTGCCTTTCCCTGCAAATGCTCTCATTACTATTTAAGAACCCTGGGAGCCTATACAGACGACAGAATGGACGCTGGAGGGCAGCTAGCTGCACTGGCGACTAGTCTGCGAAGCGATTGACCTCTAAAATGGTAGTACAGGTTAACGAAAAACTATTTAAACGAGAAATTTGCATTTGTTTCGTTATTTGCATTATTGTGCGTGTCCCTGCAAACCCTCTCATTACTATATAAGGACCCTGGGAGCCTATACAGACGACAGAATGGACGCTGGAGGGATGCTAGCTGCACTGGCGACTAGTCTGCGAAGTGATTGCCCGTTAAAATGGTAGTACATGATAACGAAAAACTATTTAAACGAGAAATTTGCATTTGTCTCGTTATTTGCATTATTGTGCGTGTCACTGCTAACGCTTTCATTACTATATAAGGACCCCGGAAGCCTATACAGACGACAGAATGGACGCTGGAGGGATGCTAGCTGCACTGGCGACTAGTCTGCGAAATGATTGACCTCTAAAATGGTAGTACATGATAATAAAATAATATTTAAAAGAGAAATTTGCATTTGTTTCGTTATTTGCATTATTGGGCGTGTCCCTGCAAACCCTCTCATTACTATATAAGGACCCTGGGAGCCTATACAGACGACAGAATGGACGCTGGATGGCTGCTAGCTGCACTGGCGACTATTCTGCGAAGTGAGTGCCCTCTAAAATGGTAGTACATGATAACGAAAAACTATTTAAACGAAAAATTTGCATTTGTTTCGGTATTTGCATTATTGTGCGTGTCCCTGCAAACGCTTTCATTACTATATAAGGACCCTGGGAGCCTATACTGGCGACAGAATGGACGCTGGAGGGCTGCTAGCTGCACTGGCGGCTAGTCTGCAAAGTGATTGACCTCTAAATTGGTAGTACATGATAATAAAATAGTATTTAAAAGAGAAATATGCATTTGTTTCGTTATTTGCATTATTGGGCGTGTCCCTGCAAACCCTCTCATTACTATATAAGGACTCTGGGAGCCTATACAGACGACAGAATGGACGCTGGAGGGCTGCTAGCTGCACTGGCGACTAGTCTGCGAAGTGATTGCCGTCTAAAATGTTAGTACATAATAACGAAAACCTATTTAAACGAGAAATTTGCATTTTTTCGTTATTTGCATTATTGTGCGTGTCCCTGCTAACGCTTTCATTACTATATAAGGACCCTGGGAGCCTATACAGACGACAGAATGGACGCTGGAAGAATGCTAGCTGCACTGGCGACTAGTCTGCGAAGTGATTGCCCGTTAAAATGGTAGTACATGATAACGAAAAACTATATAATCGGGAAATTTGCATTTGTCTCGTTATTTGCATTATTGTGCGTGTCCCTGCTAACGCTTTCATTACTATATAACGACCCTGGAAGCCTATACAGACGACAGAATGGACGCTGGAGGGATGCTAGCTGCACTGGCGACTAGTCTGCCATGTGATTGACCTCTAAAATGGTAGTACATTATAATAAAATAATATTTAAAAGAGAAATTTGCATTTGTTTCGTTATTTGCATTATTGGGCGTGTCCCTGCAAACCCCCTCATTACTATATAAGGACACTGGGAGCCTATACAGACGACAGAATGGACGCTGGAGGGCTGCTAGCTGCACAGGCGACTAGTCTGCGAAGTGATTGACCTCTAAAATGGTAGTACATGATAATAAAATAATATTTAAAAGAGAAATTTGCATTTGTTTCGTTATTTGCATTATTCGGCGTGTCCCTGCAAACCCTCTCATTACTATATAAGGACCCTGGGAGCCTATACAGACGATAGAATGGACGCTGGAGGGTTGATAGCTGCACTGGCGACTAGTCTGCGAAGTGATTGCCCTCTAAAATGGTAGTACATGATAACGAAAAACTATTTAAACGAGAAATTTGAATTTGTTTCGTTATTTGCATTACTGTGCGTGTCCCTGCAAACGCTCTCATTACTATATAAAGGCCCTGGGAGCCTATACAGACGACAGAATGGACGCTGGAGGGCTGCTAGCTGCACTGGCGACTAGTCTGCGAAGTGATTGCCCTCTAAAATGGTAGTACATGATAACGAAAAACTATTTAAACGAGAAATTTGCATTTGTTTCGTTATTTGCAGTATTGTGCGTGTCCCTGCTATCGCTTTCATTACTATATAAGGACCCTGGGAGCCTATACTGACGACAGAATGGACGCTGGAAGGCTGCTAGCTGCACTGGCGACTTGTCTGCGAAGTGATTAACCTCTAAAATGGTAGTACATGATAACGAAAAACTATTTAAACGAGAAATTTGCATTTGTTTCGTTATTTGCATTATTGGGCGTGTCCCTGCAATCCCTCTCATTACTATATAAAGACCCTGGGAGACTATACAGACGACAGAATGGACGCTGGAGGGCTGCTAGCTGCACTGGCGACTAGTCTGCGAAGTGATTGACCTCTAAAATGGTAGTACATGATAATAAAATACTATTAAAAGAGAAATTTGCATTTGTTTCGTTATTTGCATTTTGGGCGTGTCCCTGCAAACGCTCTCATTACTATATAAGGAACCTGGGAGCCTATACAGACGAAAGAATGGACGCTGGAGGGCTGCTAGCTGCACTGGCGACTAGTCTGCGAAGAGATTGCCCTCTAAAATGGTAGTACATGATAACGAAAAACTATTTAAACGAGAAATTTGCATTTGTTTCGTTATTTGCATTATTGTGCGTGTCCCTGTTAACGCTTTCATTACTATATAAGGAACCTGGGAGCATATACAGACAACAGAATGGACGCTGGAGGGCTGCTAGCTGCACTGGCGACTAGTCTGCGAAGTGATTGACCTCTAAAATGGTAGTACATGATAATAAAATAATATTTAAAAGAGAAACTTGCATTTGTTTCGTTATTTGCATTATTGGGCGTGTCCCTGCAAACCCTCTCATTACTATATATGGACCCTGGGAGCCTATACAGACGACAGAATGGACGCTGGAGGGCTGCTAGCTGCATTGGCGACTAGTCTGCGAAGTGATTGACCTCTAAAAAGGTAGTACGTGATAATAAAATAATATTTAAAAGAGAAATTTGTATTTGTTTCGTTATTTGCATTATTAAGCATGTCCCTGCAAACCCTCTCATTACTATATAAGGACCCTGGGAGCTTATACAGACGACAGAATGGACGCTGGAGGGCTGCTAGCTGCACTGGCGACTAGTCTGCGAAGTGATTGACCTATAAAATGGTAGTACAAGATAATAAAATAATATTTAAAAGAGAAATTTGTATTTGTTTCGTTATTTGCATTATTGGGCGTGTCCCTGCAAACCCTCTCATTACTATATAAGGACCCTGGGAGCCTATACAGACGACAGAATGGACGCTGGAGAGCTGCTAGCTGCACTGGAGACTAGTCTGCGAAGTGAGTGCCCTCTAAAATGGTAGTACATGATAACGAAAAACTATTTAAACGAGAAATTTGCATTTGTTTCGTTATTTGCATTATTGTGCGTGTCCTGCAAACGCTTTCATTACTATATAAGGACCTGGGAGCCTATACAGACGACAGAATGGACGCTGGAGGGCTGCTAGCTGCACAGGCGACTAGTCTGCGAAGTGATTGACTTCTAAAATGGTAGTACATGATAATAAAATAACATTTAAAAGAGAAATTTGCATTTGTTTCGTTATTTGCATTATTGGGCGTGTCCCTGCAAACCCTCTCATTACTATATAAGGACCCTGGGAGCCTATACAGACGACAGAATGGACGCTGGAGGGTTGATAGCTGCACTGGCGACTAGTCTGCGAAGTGATTGCCCTCTAAAATGGTAGTACATGATAACGAAAAACTATTTAAACGAGAAATTTGCATTTGTTTCGTTATTTGCATTACTGTGCGTGTCCCTGCAAACGCTCTCATTACTACATAAAGACCCTGGGAGCCTATACAGACGACAGAATGGACGCTGGAGGGCTGCTAGCTGCACTGGCGACTTGTCTGCGAAGTGATTGACCTCTAAAATGGTAGTACATGATAATAAAATACTATTAAAAGAGAAATTTGCATTTGTTTCGTTATTTGCATTTTGGGCGTATCCCTGCAAACGCCCTCATTACTATATAAGGAACCTGGGAGCCTATACAGACGACAGAATGGACGCTGGAGGGCTGCTAGCTGCACTGGCGACTAGTCTGCGAAGTGATTGCCCTCTAAAATGGTAGTACATGATAACGAAAAACTATTTAAACGAGAAATTTGCATTTGTTTCGTTATTTGCATTATTGTGCGTGTCCCTTTTAACGCTTTCATTACTATATAAGGACCCTGGGAGCCTATACAGACAACAGAATGGACGCTGGAGGGCTGCTAGCTGCACTGGCGACTAGTCTGCGAAGTGATTGCCCTCTAAAATGGTAGTACATGATAACGAAAAACTATTTAAACGAGAAATTTGCATTTGTTTCGTTTTTTGCATTATTGTGCGTGTCCCTGCTAACGCTTTCATTACTATATAAGGACCCTGGGAGCCCATACAGACAAGAGAATGGACGCTGGAGGGCTTCTAGCTGCACTGGCGACTAGTCTGCGAAGTGATTGCCCTCTAAAATGGTAGTACATGATAACGAAAAACTATTTAAATGAGAAATTTGCATTTGTTTCGTTATTTGCATTATTGTGCGTGTTCCTGCAAACGCTTTCATTACTATATAAGGACCCTGGGAGCCTATATAGACGACAGAATGGACGCTGGAGGGCTGCTAGCTGCACTGGCGACTAGTCTGCGAAGTGTTTGACCTCTAAAATGGTAGTACATGATAATAAAATAATATTTAAAAGAGAAATTTGCATTTGTTTCGTTATTTGCATTATAGGGCGTGTCCCTGCAAACCCTCTCATTACTATATAAGGACCCTGGGAGCCTATACAGACGACAGAATGGACGCTGCAGGGCTGATAGCTGCACTGGCGACTAGTCTGCGAAGTGGTTGCCCTCTAAAATCGTAGTACATGATAACGAAAACCTAACTAAACGAGAAATTTGCATTTGTTTCGTTATTTGCATTATTGTGCGTGTCCCTGCAAACGCTCTCATTACAATATAAAGACCCTGAGAGCCTATACAGACGACAGAATGGACGCTGGAGGGCTGCTAGCTGCACTGGCGACTAGTCTGCGAAGTGATTGCCCTCTAAAATGGTAGTACATGATAACGAAAAACTATTTAAACGAGAAATTTGCATTTGTTTCGTTATTTGCAGTATTGTGCGTGTCCCTGCTAACGCTTTCATTACTATATAAGGACCCTGGGAGCCTATACTGACGACAGAATGGACGCAGGAAGGCTGCTAGCTGCACTGGCGACTTGTCTGCGAAGTGATTAACCTCTAAAATGGTAGTACATGATAACGAAAAACTATTTAAACGAGAAATTTGCATTTGTTTCGTTATTTGCATTATTGGGCGTGTCTCTGCAAACGCTCTCATTACTATATAAGGACCCTGGGAGACTATACAGACGACAGAATGGACGCTGGAGGGCTGCTAGCTGCACTGGCGACTAGTCTGCGAAGTGATTGACCTCTAAAATGGTAGTACATGATAATAAAATACTATTAAAAGAGAAATTTGCATTTGTTTCGTTATTTGCATTTTGGGCGTGTCCCTGCAAACGCTCTCATTACTATATAAGGACCCTGGGAGCCTATACAGACGACAGAATGGACGCTGGAGGGCTGCTAGCTGCACTGGCGACTAGTCTGCGAAGTGATTGCCCTCTAAAATAATAGTACATGATAACGAAAAACTATTTAAACGAGAAATTTGCATTTGTTTCGTTATTTGCATTATTGTGCGTGTCCCTTTTATCGCTTTCATTACTATATAAGGACCCTGGGAGCCTATACAGACGAGAGATTGGACGCTGGAGGGCTGCTAGCTGCACTGGCGACTAGTCTGCGAAGTGATTGCCCTCTAAAATGGTAGTACATGATAACGAAAAACTATTTAAACGAGAAATTTGCATTTGTTTCGTTTTTTGCATTATTGAGCGTGTCCCTGCCATCGCTTTCATTACTATATAAGGAACCTGGGAGCATATACAGACAACAGAATGGACGCTGGAGGGCTGCTAGCTGCACTGGCGACTAGTCTGCGAAGTGATTGACCTCTAAAAAGGTAGTACATGATAATAAAATAATATTAAAAGAGAAATTTGCATTTGTTTCGTTGTTTGCATTATTGTGCGTTTCCCTGCAAACGCTCTCACTACTATATAAGGACCCTGGGAGCCTATACTGACGACAGAATGGACGCTGGAGGGCTGCTAGCTGCACTGGCGACTAGTCTGCGAAGTGATTGCCCTCTAAAATGGTTTTACATGTTAACGAAAAACTATTTAAACGAGAAATTTGCATTTGTTTCGTTATTTGCATTATTGTGCGAGTCCCTGCTAACGCTTTCATTACTATATAAGGACCCTGGGAGCCTATACAGACGACAGAATGGACGCTGGAGGGCTGCTAGCTGCACTGGCGGTTACTCTGCGAAGTGATTGACCTCTAAAATGGTAGTACATGATAATAAAATAATATTTAATAGAGAAATTTGTTTTGTTTCGTTATTTGCATTATTGTGCGTTTCCCTGCAAACGCTCTCACTACTATATAAGGACCCTGGGAGCCTATACTGACGACAGAATGGACGCTGGACGGCTGCTAGCTGCACTGGCGACTAGTCTGCGAAGTGATTGCCCTCTAAAATGGTAGTACATGATAACGAAAAACTATTTAAACGAGAAATTTGCATTTGTTTCGTTATTTGCATTATTGTGCGTGTCCCTGCTAACGCTTTCATTTCTATATAAGAACCCTGGGAGCCTATACAGATGACAGAATGGACGCTGGAGGGCTGCTAGTTGCACTGGCGGCTAGTCTGCGAAGAGATTAACCTCTAAAATGGTAGTACATGATAATAAAATAATATTTAAAAGAAAAATTTGCATTTGTTTCGTTATTTGCATTATTGGGCGTGTCCCTGCAAACCCTCTCATTACTATATAAGGACCCTCGGAGCCTATACAGACGACAGAATGGACGCTGGAGGGCTGCTAGCTGGACTGGCGACTAGTCTGCGAAATGATTGACCTCTAAAATGGTAGTACATGATAATAAAATACTATTTAAAAGAGAAATTTTCATTTGTTTCATTATTTGCATTATTTTTCGTGTCCCTGCAAACGCTCTCATTACTATATAAGGACCCTGGGATTCTATACAGACGACAGAATGGACGCTGGAGGGCTGCTAGCTGCACTGGCGACTAGTCTGCGAAGTGATTGACCTCTAAAATGGTAGTACATGATAATAAAATACTATTTAAAAGAGAAATTTGCATTTGTTTCGTTATTTGCATTATTGGGCTTGTCCCTGCAAACCCTCTCATTACTATATAAGGACCCTGGGAGCCTATACAGACGACAGAATGGACGCTGGAGGGCTGCTAGCTGCACTGGCGACTAGTCTGCGAAGTGATTGACCTCTAAAATGGTAGTACATGATAATAAAATACTGTTTAAAAGAGAAATTTGCATTTGTTACGTTATTTGCATTATTGTGCGTTTCCCTGCAAATGCTCTCATTACCATTTAAGAACCCTGGGAGCCTATACAGACGACAGAATGGACGCTGGAGGGCTGCTAGCTGCACTGGCGACTAGTCTGCGAAGTGATTGACCTCTAAAATGGTAGTACATGATAATAAAATACTATTTAAAAGAGAAATTGGCATTTTATACGTTATTTGCATTATTGTGCGTTTCCCTGCAAACGCTCTCATTACTATATAAGGACCCTGGGAGGCTATACAGACGACAGAATGGACGCTGGAGGGCTGCTAGCTGCACTGGCGACTAGTCTGCGAAGTGATTGCCCTCTAAAATGGTAGTACATGATAATGAAAAACTATTTAAACGAGAAATTAGCATTTGTTTCGATATTTGCATTATTGTGCTTGTCCCTGCAAACGCTCTCATTACTATATAAGGACCCTGGGAGCCTATACAGACGACAGAATGGACGCTGGAGGGCTGCTAGCTGCACTGGCGACTAGTCTGCGAAGTGATTGCCCTCTAAAATAATAGTACATGATAACGAAAAACTATTTAAACGAGAAATTTGCATTTGTTTCGTTATTTGCATTATTGTGCGTGTCCCTGTTAACGCTTTCACTACTATATAAGGACCCTGGGAGCCTATACAGACGAGAGATTGGACGCTGGAGGGCTGCTAGCTGCACTGGCGACGAGTCTGCGAAGTGATTGCCCTCTAAAATGGTAGTACATGATAACGAAAAACTATTTAAACGAGAAATTTGCATTTGTTTCGTTTTTTGCATTATTGAGCGTGTCCCTGCCATCGCTTTCATTACTATATAAGGAACCTGGGAGCATATACAGACAACAGAATGGACGCTGGAGGGCTACTAGCTGCACTGGCGACTAGTCTGCGAAGTGATTGACCTCTAAAAAGGTAGTACATGATAATAAAATAATATTAAAAGAGAAATTTGCATTTGTTTCGTTGTTTGCATTATTGTGCGTTTCCCTGCAAACGCTCTCATTACTATATAAGGACCCTGGGAGCCTATACTGACGACAGAATGGACGCTGGAGGGCTGCTAGCTGCACTGGCGACTAGTCTGCGAAGTGATTGCCCTCTAAAATAGTAGTACATGTTAACGAAAAACTATTTAAACGAGAAATTTGCATTTGTTTCGTTATTTGCATTATTGTGCGAGTCCCTGCTAACGCTTTCATTACTATATAAGGACCCTGGGAACCTATACAGACGACAGAATGGACGCTGGAGGGCTGCTAGCTGCACTGGCGGTTACTCTGCGAAGTGATTGACCTCTAAAATGGTAGTACATGATAATAAAATAATATTTAATAGAGAAATTTGTTTTGTTTCGTTATTTGCATTATTGTGCGTTTCCCTGCAAACGCTCTCACTACTATATAAGGACCCTGGGAGCCTATACTGACGACAGAATGGACGCTGGACGGCTGCTAGCTGCACTGGCGACTAGTCTGCGAAGTGATTGCCCTCTAAAATGGTAGTACATGATAACGAAAAACTATTTAAACGAGAAATTTGCATTTGTTTCGTTATTTGCATCATTGTGCGTGTCCCTGCTAACGCTTTCATTACTATATAAGAACCCTGGGAGCCTATACAGACGACAGAATGGACGCTGGAGGGCTGCTAGTTGCACTGGCGGCTAGTCTGCGATGAGATTAACGTCTAAAATGGTAGTACATGATAATAAAATAATATTTAAAAGAAAAATTTGCATTTGGTTCGTTATTTGCATTATTGGGCGTGTCCCTGCAAACCCTCTCATTACTATATAAGGACCCTCGGAGCCTATACAGACGACAGAATGGACGCTGGAGGGTTGCTAGCTGGACTGGCGACTAGTCTGCGAAATGATTGACCTCTAAAATGGTAGTACATGATAATAAAATACTATTTAAAAGAGAAATTTTCATTTGTTTCGTTATTTGCATTATTTTTCGTGTCCCTGCAAACGCTCTCATTACTATATAAGGACCCTGGGATTCTATACAGACGACAGAATGGACGCTGGAGGGCTGCTAGCTGCACTGGCGACTACTCTGCGAAGTGATTGACCTCTAAAATGGTAGTACATGATAATAAAATACTATTTAAAAGAGAAATTTGCATTTGTTTCGTTATTTGCATTATTGGGCTTGTCCCTGCAAACCCTCTCATTACTATATAAGGACCCTGGGAGCCTATACAGACGACAGAATGGACGCTGGAGGGCTGCTAGCTGCACTGGCGACTAGTCTGCGAAGTGATTGACCTCTAAAATGGTAGTACATGATAATAAAATACTGTTTAAAAGAGAAATTTGCATTTGTTACGTTATTTGCATTATTGTGCGTTTCCCTGCAAATGCTCTCATTACTATTTAAGAACCCTGGGAGCCTATACAGACGACAGAATGGACGCTGGAGGGCTGCTAGCTGCACTGGCGACTAGTCTGCGAAGTGATTGACCTCTAAAATGGTAGTACATGATAATAAAATACTATTTAAAAGAGAAATTTGCATTTGTTACGTTATTTGCATTATTGTGCCTTTCCCTGCAAACGCTCTCATTACTATATAAGGACCCTGGGAGGCTATACAGACGACAGAATGGACGCTGGAGGGCTGCTAGCTGCACTGGCGACTAGTCTGCGAAGTGATTGCCCTCTAACATGGTAGTACATGATAATGAAAAACTATTTAAACGAGAAATTAGCATTTGTTTCGATATTTGCATTATTGTGCGTTTCCCTGCAAACGCTCTCATTACTATATAAGGACCCTGGGATTCTATACAGACGACAGAATGGACGCTGGAGGGCTGCTAGCTGCACTGGCGACTAGTCTGCGAAGTGATTGACCTCTAAAATGGTAGTACATGATAATAAAATACTATTTAAAAGAGAAATTTGCATTTGTTTCGTTATTTGCATTATTGGGCTTGTCCCTGCAAACCCTCTCATTACTATATAAGGACCCTGGGAGCCTATACAGACGACAGAATGGACGCTGGAGGGCTGCTAGCTGCACTGGCGACTTGTCTGCGAAGTGATTGACCTCTAAAATGGTAGTACATGATAATAAAATACTGTTTAAAAGAGAAATTTGCATTTGTTACGTTATTTGCATTATTGTGCGTTTCCCTGCAAATGCTCTCATTACTATTTAAGAACCCTGGGAGCCTATACAGACGACAGAATGGACGCTGGAGGGCTGCTAGCTGCACTGGCGACTAGTCTGCGAAGTGATTGACCTCTAAAATGGTAGTACATGATAATAAAATACTATTTAAAAGAGAAATTTGCATTTGTTACGTTATTTGCATTATTGTGCGTTTCCCTGCAAACGCTCTCATTACTATATAAGGACCCTGGGAGGCTATACAGACGACAGAATGGACGCTGGAGGGCTGCTAGCTGCACTGGCGACAAGTCTGCGAAGTGATTGCCCTCTAAAATGGTAGTACATGATAATGAAAAACTATTTAAACGAGAAATTAGCATTTGTTTCGATATTTGCATTATTGTGCTTGTCCCTGCAAACGCTCTCATTACTATATAAGGACCCTAGGAGCCTATAAAGACGACAGAATGGACGCTGGAGGGCTGCTAGCTGCACTGGCGACTAGTCTGCGAAGTGATTGACCGCTAAAATGGTAGTACATGATAACAAAATACTATTTAAAAGAGAAATTTGCATTTGTTACGTTATTTGCATTATTGTGCGTTTCCCTGTAAACGCTCTCATTACTATATAAGAACCCTGGGAGATTATACAGACGACAGAATGGACGCTGGAGGGCTGCGAACCGCACTGGCGACTAGTCTGCGAAGTGATTGCCCTCTAAACTGGTAGTACATGATAAGAAAAAACTATTTAAAAGAGAAATTTGCATTTGTTACGTTATTTGCATTATTGTGCGTTTCCCTGCAAACGCTCTCATTACTATATAAGGACCCTGGGAGGCTATACAGACGACAGAATGGACGCTGGAGGGCTGCTAGCTGCACTGGCGACTAGTCTGCGAAGTGATTGACCTCTAAAATGGTAGTACATGATGATAAAATAATATTTAAATGAGAAATTTGCATTTGTTTCGTTATTTGCATTATTGTGCGTTTCCCTACAAACTCTCTTACTACTATATAAGGACCCTGGGAGCCTATACTGACGACAGAATGGACGCTGGAGGGCTGCTAGCTGGACTGGCGACTAGTCTGCGAAATGATTGACCTCTAAAATGGTAGTACATGATAATAAAATACTATTTAAAAGAGAAATTTTCACTTGTTTCGTTATTTGCATTATTTTTCGTGTCCCTGCAAACGCTCTCATTACTATATAAGGACCCTGGGATTCTATACAGACGACAGAATGGACGCTGGAGGGCTGCTAGCTGCACTGGCGACTAGTCTGCGAAGTGATTGACCTCTAAAATGGTAGTACATGATAATAAAATACTATTTAAAAGAGAAATTTGCATTTGTTTCGTTATTTGCATTATTGTTCGTGTCCCTGGAAACGCTCTCATTACTATCTAAGGAACCTAGGAGCCTATACAGACGACAGAATGGACGCTGGAGGGCTGCTAGCTGCACTGGCGACTAGTCTGCGAAGTGGTTGACCTCTAAAATGGTAGTACTTGATAATAAAATACTATTTAAAAGAGAAATTTGCATTTGTTACGTTATTTGCATTATTGTGCGTTTCCCTGCAAACGCTTTCATTACTATATAAGGACCCTGGGAGCCTATACAGACGAGAGAATGGACGCTGGAGGGCTGCTAGCTGCACTGGCGACTAGTCTGCGAAGTGATTGCCCTCTAAAATGGTAGTACATGATAACGAAAAACTATTTAATCGAGAAAGTTGCATTTGTTTCGTTATTTGCATTATTGTGCGTTTCCCTGCAAACGCTTTCATTACTATATAAGGACCCTGGGAGCCTATACAGACGAGAGAATGGACGCTGGAGGGCTGCTAGCTGCACTGGCGACTAGTCTGCGAAGTGATTGCCCTCTAAAATGGTAGTACATGATAACGAAAAACTATTTAAACGAGAAATTTGCATTTGTTTCGTTTTTTGCATTATTGAGCGTGACCCTGCCATCGCTTTCATTTCTATATAAGGAACCTGGGATCATATACAGACAACAGAATAGACGCTGGAGGGCGGCTAGCTGCACTGGCGACTAGTCTGCGAAGTGATTGACCTCTAAAATGGTAGTACATGATAATAAAATAATATTTAAAAGAGAAATTTGCATTTGTTTCGTTATTTGCATTATTGTGCGTTTCCCTGCAAACTCTCTTACTACTATATAAGAAACCTGGGAGCCTATACTGACGACAGAATGGACGCTGGACGGCTGCTAGCTGCACTGGCGACTAGTCTGCGAAG
Source organism: Locusta migratoria (assembly GCA_026315105.1). Lineage (NCBI taxonomy): Eukaryota > Metazoa > Arthropoda > Insecta > Orthoptera > Acrididae > Locusta > Locusta migratoria. Next base: position 40,999 of record JAOYRU010000683.1, read on the forward strand.
TGATTGCCCTCTAAAATGGTAGTACATGATAACGAAAAAATATTTAAACGAGAAATTTGCATTTGTTTCGTTATTTGCATCATTGTGCGTGTCCCTGCTAACGCTTTCATTACTATATAAGAACCCTGGGAGCCTATACAGACGACAGAATGGACGCTGGAGGGCTGCTAGTTGCACTGGCGGCTAGTCTGCGATGAGATTAACGTCTAAAATGGTAGTACATGATAATAAAATAATATTTAAAAGAAAAATTTGCATTTGGTTCGTTATTTGCATTATTGGGCGTGTCCCTGCAAACCCTCTCATTACTATATAAGGACCCTCGGAGCCTATACAGACGACAGAATGGACGCTGGAGGGCTGCTAGCTGGACTGGCGACTAGTCTGCGAAATGATTGACCTCTAAAATGGTAGTACATGATAATAAAATACTATTTAAAAGAGAAATTTTCATTTGTTTCGTTATTTGCATTATTTTTCGTGTCCCTGCAAACGCTCTCATTACTATATAAGGACCCTGGGATTCTATACAGACGACAGAATGGACGCTGGAGGGCTGCTAGCTGCACTGGCGACTACTCTGCGAAGTGATTGACCTCTAAAATGGTAGTACATGATAATAAAATACTATTTAAAAGAGAAATTTGCATTTGTTTCGTTATTTGCATTATTGGGCTTGTCCCTGCAAACCCTCTCATTACTATATAAGGACCCTGGGAGCCTATACAGACGACAGAATGGACGCTGGAGGGCTGCTAGCTGCACTGGCGACTAGTCTGCGAAGTGATTGACCTCTAAAATGGTAGTACATGATAATAAAATACTGTTTAAAAGAGAAATTTGCATTTGTTACGTTATTTGCATTATTGTGCGTTTCCCTGCAAATGCTCTCATTACTATTTAAGAACCCTGGGAGCCTATACAGACGACAGAATGGACGCTGGAGGGCTGCTAGCTGCACTGGCGACTAGTCTGCGAAGTGATTGACCTCTAAAATGGTAGTACATGATAATAAAATACTATTTAAAAGAGAAATTTGCATTTGTTACGTTATTTGCATTATTGTGCCTTTCCTGCAAACGCTCTCATTACTATATAAGGACCCTGGGAGGCTATACAGACGACAGAATGGACGCTGGAGGGCTGCTAGCTGCACTGGCGACTAGTCTGCGAAGTGATTGCCCTCTAACATGGTAGTACATGATAATGAAAAACTATTTAAACGAGAAATTAGCATTTGTTTCGATATTTGCATTATTGTGCGTTTCCCTGCAAACGCTCTCATTACTATATAAGGACCCTGGGATTCTATACAGACGACAGAATGGACGCTGGAGGGCTGCTAGCTGCACTGGCGACTAGTCTGCGAAGTGATTGACCTCTAAAATGGTAGTACATGATAATAAAATACTATTTAAAAGAGAAATTTGCATTTGTTTCGTTATTTGCATTATTGGGCTTGTCCCTGCAAACCCTCTCATTACTATATAAGGACCCTGGGAGCCTATACAGACGACAGAATGGACGCTGGAGGGCTGCTAGCTGCACTGGCGACTTGTCTGCGAAGTGATTGACCTCTAAAATGGTAGTACATGATAATAAAATACTGTTTAAAAGAGAAATTTGCATTTGTTACGTTATTTGCATTATTGTGCGTTTCCCTGCAAATGCTCTCATTACTATTTAAGAACCCTGGGAGCCTATACAGACGACAGAATGGACGCTGGAGGGCTGCTAGCTGCACTGGCGACTAGTCTGCGAAGTGATTGACCTCTAAAATGGTAGTACATGATAATAAAATACTATTTAAAAGAGAAATTTGCATTTGTTACGTTATTTGCATTATTGTGCGTTTCCCTGCAAACGCTCTCATTACTATATAAGGACCCTGGGAGGCTATACAGACGACAGAATGGACGCTGGAGGGCTGCTAGCTGCACTGGCGACAAGTCTGCGAAGTGATTGCCCTCTAAAATGGTAGTACATGATAATGAAAAACTATTTAAACGAGAAATTAGCATTTGTTTCGATATTTGCATTATTGTGCTTGTCCCTGCAAACGCTCTCATTACTATATAAGGACCCTAGGAGCCTATAAAGACGACAGAATGGACGCTGGAGGGCTGCTAGCTGCACTGGCGACTAGTCTGCGAAGTGATTGACCGCTAAAATGGTAGTACATGATAACAAAATACTATTTAAAAGAGAAATTTGCATTTGTTACGTTATTTGCATTATTGTGCGTTTCCCTGTAAACGCTCTCATTACTATATAAGAACCCTGGGAGATTATACAGACGACAGAATGGACGCTGGAGGGCTGCGAACCGCACTGGCGACTAGTCAGCGAAGTGATTGCCCTCTAAACTGGTAGTACATGATAAGAAAAAACTATTTAAAAGAGAAATTTGCATTTGTTACGTTATTTGCATTATTGTGCGTTTCCCTGCAAACGCTCTCATTACTATATAAGGACCCTGGGAGGCTATACAGACGACAGAATGGACGCTGGAGGGCTGCTAGCTGCACTGGCGACTAGTCTGCGAAGTGATTGACCTCTAAAATGGTAGTACATGATGATAAAATAATATTTAAATGAGAAATTTGCATTTGTTTCGTTATTTGCATTATTGTGCGTTTCCCTACAAACTCTCTTACTACTATATAAGGACCCTGGGAGCCTATACTGACGACAGAATGGACGCTGGAGGGCTGCTAGCTGGACTGGCGACTAGTCTGCGAAATGATTGACCTCTAAAATGGTAGTACATGATAATAAAATACTATTTAAAAGAGAAATTTTCACTTGTTTCGTTATTTGCATTATTTTTCGTGTCCCTGCAAACGCTCTCATTACTATATAAGGACCCTGGGATTCTATACAGACGACAGAATGGACGCTGGAGGGCTGCTAGCTGCACTGGCGACTAGTCTGCGAAGTGATTGACCTCTAAAATGGTAGTACATGATAATAAAATACTATTTAAAAGAGAAATTTGCATTTGTTTCGTTATTTGCATTATTGTTCGTGTCCCTGGAAACGCTCTCATTACTATCTAAGGACCCTAGGAGCCTATACAGACGACAGAATGGACGCTGGAGGGCTGCTAGCTGCACTGGCGACTAGTCTGCGAAGTGGTTGACCTCTAAAATGGTAGTACTTGATAATAAAATACTATTTAAAAGAGAAATTTGCATTTGTTACGTTATTTGCATTATT
>JAOYRU010000684.1:0-12500 GCA_026315105.1 Locusta migratoria
GTGCAGCACGATAAATAAAATAAAACAAAATAAAATAAAATAAAATAGAGTTGGGATAGTGCGAGCCGTTGGCAAGTTAGTGCGGTGGATAGTGTGAGTGTGGATAAGTTTATGCGAGACTTGTGTGGTGTAAATAAAGTGTATTAGTGAGATTTGTGTTGGTTATTTGCAGGTAAGTGAATTTCCCTGATCCCCGTTGGTCGATAAGAGATATGGACTGAAAGTGCATAGAAGACGTTTGTTCACTGTTTGTTTGTAACGGCAATATTCGAACGGGGCCCGTGACTGTACCGAGTTGGTGGCATATACGTCGATTCGCAGTGACGTGCTACGCGCCAACTACGGAGCCGCTCGACATTGGTCACGAAAAGGACACCATGCTCATGGGACACGTCCCTACATGAATTGAATCGGCGATTGCAAAAAGGTCATAAGTCCCCTTTTATAGGGAAATGCGTTGTCCATTGGGAATGGGTGGGAAAGTGTAGCCGGATTCATACGTACACGAAGGGCGTAGGTCGGCTATCACATGGTGTCACTATCGCGCCTTGCAACCTTCGTTCATTGGCAACAGGTCATGCGTCGGCGATTTTGCAATGCCTATTGTGCTGACCGTATTATTCAACAAACGACAACTGCACAGTGCTTGGCAGCTCCCAAGCTATTGCTACGACGATAACACAGAATACGTAAATAAATAAATACCCGAACCGATGGTGTATGCTGTGTAACGTTTTTCCTGCCCCTGTACCCCTCTTCGTTTCGTGCCTAATGACCTTCGTGGACTGACCGATTCACCTGTGCCACAGGAATGTGACGTAGTCCTGTGCACACGGCACTCGTCCGACACCGTGCAAAGCGGCGGTACAGACCACACACGCCGCAGCGTACTTGTTGCCCCTTTCCCGGAGCTCCCCAACAGACCAGCAGGGGCGCGCCATGAGGTACCTCTCCACGTTCGACCTGGAAGCGTGTGCGTTGGTGCTACGATTCGTCGGTTCTCGTGGCGGCGCCGTGACAACGGATGCTGCAGACTACTGTACGCCTTTCTGCACACGTGCCACGGTGGTCGGATGCAAATGGCGACCTGCCTGCCGTCTGGTAGTCACTGCCTGCACACTGCAGGCAGGCATTCATTAATAATATTAGTATCATGTTTGGAAACTGTTTTCCTCTAAAAGTAACGCGACTGAAACAGACGTCTATAAGAAAGCCCTGGATTACACAAGGGCTACAGATTTCATGTAAGACAAATAGGAGTATGTATCTATCAGCCTAGAGTAGCTGCAATGACGATGATCTACCTAAATATAAGGGATACTGTACAATATTACAAACAAACAGCTATTCAGGTATCTAAACAAATGCACTATGACAAAGAAGATAGCAACATCAGGCAACCAAATAAATACAATATGGGATATAGTGAAAGAAGCGACTGGTAGAACCGGAGAGGAACACGAGCAGGTACGGTTAGGGGTAGCTGAGACATTAGTAACCGATGGGCATAGTGTGGCACATCTATTTAACACGTACTTTCTATCCGTTACTGATAGTATGCGATTGTCGGGGTCAGTACATAATGCGCTTGATTATTTGAAACTAGCATTTACAAATAGCTTCACACACATGAATGTGTCGGTCACGTCACCACACGGAATTTCGTCCATAATACGGTCTTGAAAAACAAAGGCGTCCAGTGGATACGATGAAATAACAACAACGTTACTTAACGCGTGTTCCTGTGGACGTAGCACAATCTTAGGTTATTTGTGTAACCCGTCTGTTATAACGGGAACATTTCCTGATTGGCTAACATATGCAGGTATTAAACCTCCCGTCAAGAAGGGGGATGCAGAGATACCATCAAACTACAGACCCATTTCACTTTTGCCAGCATTCTCAAACATTATAGAAAAGGTAATGTGCAGGCGGCTTCCCACCCACTTCACCACAAATGGCATATTGTCTAGATCACGGTTTGGATGTCTGAAAGGTTCCGATATTGAGAAGGCTATTTACACCTTCAGTGCGAACGTACGTAACTCATTAGATGATACATTGCAAGCAGCAGGTATTTTCTGTGAGTTGTCAAAGGCATTTGATTGTGTGCACCATAACATCCTTTTCGGTACATTAGGATTCTATGGGGTCACGGGAAACGCTGCCAAATGGTTCGCGTCGTACCTCACTAACAGGAATCGAAGGGTGTCGGTGCAAGCGACTAGTGAATTAGGCCAACAGTCATCATCGGGTTGGGACGCAACTACATGTGGTGTCCCACAGGGACCCATCTTAGGGCCATTGCCTTTTCCTGTGTACGTTAATGATCTCTCATCGGTTACACTACCAGAGGCAGAGTTCGGTTTGTCTGCAGATGATACACGTATTGCAATAGAGAGTACGTCACGTATAGTGATAGAAACGTCTGCTAATGATAATTTCATGTACATTACTACATGGTTTAAATCCAACTCATCGTCATTACACTTTGCAAAGACGCACTACCTGCCGTTCAGGACATGTAAGAGATTTCCTTACAGCATATGCATTGAATATGAAGAAGAGCAGATACAAGAGGCTGACAGAATTAAATGCCTGGGATTACGGCTTGGTAATACATTTAGTTGGGAGGAGCACGCCACAGAACCGCAGAAACGACCCAACAACTCTGTATTTCCAATACGGGTGTTCTCAGACATAGGAGACATACAAATACCAAAGCCTGCATACTTTGCTTACTTTCATTCCTTAATGTCATATGGTATAATAATTGTGGGGTAACCCTTCGGGTCGGTCACAAGTCTTCAGAGCCCAAAAACGTGTAATACGTATTTTTTGTGGCGTACATTCACGGACGTCCTGTAGAAGCCTCTTCAAACAACTGGGTATATTACCTACCGCCTCTCAGTGTATTTATTCCTTAATGACATCTGTCATAAATAATATATCCCTTTTCCCAACAAGCAGCTCGGTTCACACATACAATACTAGAAACAACAATGGTCCACACAAGGATCTAAAAGCACCTACTTCGGTTCACAAAGGGGTCCACTACTCAGGAACACACATTTCCAATACTTTACCATCAGGTACGAACACTTTAGCCACAAATAAAGGTCGGTTGAAGAGGAACCTAAACGACCTTCTAGTGGCCACCTCCTTCTACTCCGTTAGTGACTTTCTACCTTGTACCACGTGCTGCATGCACCCATACTATATTAGTACTATTATATGATCACAAAAAAACCCTAAAAGAAGAACCTTAAACAATTATGTATCTGTATTTACATTGTTAGTATTATTTGTTATGCAACCTGTACATTGTGTTTCTTGACATGTTCCACATCCACGGGGATCCCCTCAATTTGGGTCTACGGAACAAATAATTAATCTCATCTGATCTGCAAACGTGTGTGTACCTGGTATAGTGTTGCAGCCTGGCTATGAACGTGTGCGATTGGCACATCTACGGAGGGAGGTGGTTTGACGTTAGAGGCCATGGAAGAGCCCAATCAGTAACGTGCGGGGACACGCATTACACGCATTGCACTGCAGCGGTACGCCACCTCACGGTGGAGTGCTGTGCAGGCAGAACGTGACGCAACGGCTCGACGGGCAGGTACCTTTCGCGATCGATCCACCGGCGGCTGGCGTTTGGCTGTACATGGGATGTTAATGATGTGGTACCCGCTCGCAGAACAGTGGACGGCGGTTCGTCGACATGGGACTACGGGCCGTGTAGCACACAGTACGGTGCGGTCGGCGACGTGGCACACGTCGGATGGGAATGTTACGTACGTCACACGCCTCGGACGTCTGGACGTGTACACGGGCGTCGCCTGCGGGATCTATGGCCGGTAAACGGCAATGTTGTGGAATACGTGTGTACACACGACCGGCGGGCTACACGACATGTCGCCATTCACTCTCACCCATCACCGATGCCATCCATTGTTGCGGTGATTCACCGCGGCTGCCACAGACATTACGGGCGGCGGGAGGATAGGGCAGACCCATTACTACACATTCATACGCGCCAATGTACGTGCTGGGTGGGGCCGTATTTGTACATGTACGGTACGCGCACGTCACATACACGTACCTGCATGTACGTGATTGCGGCCACCTCAGACACACTACCGTACAGCCCCCGTCTGCTACATGCTATCGCTATGTCGTACAACGCAAGGGTGTCCTCCGTCGTGCGCAACCGGTTGACAGTGTTGTTCGTAACGGTTCCCGTCTCGCACGTTCATCGACAACTGTCGCCCCATGCCGCAATGATGTCCAAATACCAGGCCTTCCCCGATAATATCGGGGGCAGGACAACGTGTCGGTGCACGGGCCCGCTATTGTTCTGAACACCGACCACCGGTACAGGGACAACGCGCACCGACATGGTTCGGCCCACGGTTCCAAAATGGCTGTCGACCGGCTCTTGGCGGACATCCTCCGTGCACATTACACCTCACGCGATACCTCCCGCCATGGGGTGTCCACGCACATGCTACCGTGGCATTTGCGCCCGTCTGCTCTACCGCTGTACCTTTCTCCCCACGATGGGACCCTTTTGTTCGCGGGCTCCTGGGGCATGCGCAACGGTTCGTGTTTACGATGCGCGGTACCCGGTCGGGCGTACAAACGACACATTGCATGTGCAGCGGGTGGAATACCCGTCACGGCCTGCGGATCATGTATCTTTCCCGGTTACGGGGCACACGTGCGACGGCCTATCCGGTATCGGCAAATGTCACCATACTCTTTGTCCCGGGCGGTTAATGTTATTCGCATTATGCTCCTCGGTCCGGGGTCTGCTTTGATGCAGCTCTCCACCCTAGTCTCTGTCCTGAGCAGGCCTTTTCATCTCCTCATGGGAACGGCAACCCACATCCACGTGAATCGGCATACTATACGCGTCTCTCGGTCTCCCTCTGCGATTTGTACCCCCACACACCTCCCCCCGGTGCTACATGTACGATTCCTCGATGTCTGCGATCCCCTCTTTTGGCCACGGGTCTGTCCAGTACCTCTTCATTGGTTATGCGAGCTACCCACCTAATCATTGGCATTCTTCTGTGGCACCACATCTCAAACGCCTCTAATCTCCCGCTGTCCGCACCGCCTGTCGTCCACGTGTCACGTCCGTACAAGGCACCTCTCCGCTCAAATGCTTTCCGAAAAGACCTCCTCATACGCACATTACTGTTCGGAGTTAGCACATTTCTCGTCTTCCCGGAATGCTTTCCCTCCCGTCGCCATTCTGCATTTTATGTCCTCTGTACCGCGACCATCGCCCGTTATTTCCCTACCCACGTCACAAAACGCATCTACCGCCGACATTGTATCGTTCCCCACTCTACCTCCTTCGGCATCGCCTGATCCTCGACGACCGCACTTCCATTACTTTTGTTTTGCTCTTGTCAATGTCCATTGTATACATTCCCCGCAACACACTGTCCATTCCATTCAACCGCTCTTCCAGGTCCTTTGCTGTCTCTGGCAGCATTACACTGCCATCGGCAACACGCAATGTTGTCCTGTCGTCCCCCTGAACGTTACTCCCCATCCCAAAGCCGTCCGTGCTTTCCTTCACCGCCTGCACACTGAAAAGCATCGGAGATAGGCTAGCACCCTGCCTCACGCCCTTCCCAACTGATGCTTCCCTCCCATGCCCGTCGCGTCGTACAACTGCGGTCTGGCGTTTGTACACGTATTTCCCTCGGGCGGTTACCATACGAATGTTCACATGACCTCTACAACTGTGGTGTATGTACACAGGGCCGCAAAATGACGGTGTGCCTGTCTCGGACACGCGGTGCCGCGTGTGCAGTAACGCGCAAATGACCTTCCACATCACCGCGTCTATCCGCCGACGTACGGTGTGCACGGCGACACGTCACGACGGCTTCCGGTGGACCTCCTTGCGACCTAGTTACTACTATGTTTGCACCACTGGGCGGACACTCGTGAGGAGCCCGCCAACCTTTGCGGTACGTTTGTGTACCTTCTCGGCGGCATTTATGCGCACCTGTTTCCCTTTCGTACACGGACCTCCGCACCAATTGCATGTCTGTCTCGACATGTACGCCTTCCCGACGCAGGGGTGCCAACGTCGCAGGTCCGGCACCCTCCGCCCTCGTGTCGCTGGCGACGTCGGCCGTGAACCGGGTGCGGGCCACCCCCCCCGGCCGCGCCACGCGAGTGTCGCCCAACGCGATCGGGCGCGCCCCTGCGCTCCGGGGCGGCGCCTCCTCGTTCGCCCGTCGCAATTGGTCTCTACGTGGCGGCGTCACCGCCGTCCCCGCCATTAACCCGGCCGGCTCCTCGGCGCGGTGCCGCCATCTGCCGGCCGCACGACGGCCGCCCGCCTCCCGCCGTGCCCTCGCCGGCGCCACCTATCGGCGGTTCCGCGCACCCGTCGCCGGCAGCGCCACCTGTCGCGCCCTCGGCGCCGCACACGCTGGCGACGGCCGCGGGCCGCTCCTCCACGGCGCGTCGTCGCCCTGCACCACATCGACGGGCCGGCGGGAGGGCGGAACCGGGATCCTGGTCTCACCCACTCGCGCGTCTGTCTGCGTTCGTTCTGTACGGACGTCCTCCGTTCGTGTACCCGTCCAATGGCCGGTGATGCACCTTGTCGTGCACGCGTATTGCCGACCTTGTGTCGTAATGCACATGTTACCTGTTCTTTTGTGCGTGTGTGTCCGTGCCGCCGCACACCCCCCCCCCCCCCCCCCCTCCCCCTCTTTTTTTTTTTTTTTTTTTTTTTTTTTTTTTTTTTTTTTTTTTTTTTTTTTTTTTTTTCTTTTTTTGCCGCGCGCGCGCGCCGTTTCGGGGGGTGCTCCCATACGTGTGCCATTTGCCCGCCCGTCTCGCACTGCCGCCGGCCTCCGGCGTTCGGGTTGGCGCTCGCGGACACAAACGGTGGCGGCCGGTCCATTTGTCGCCGCGCGAACACACGTCCGCTCCTCCGGCCGCCGGCTCGCCGTCGCCGGCCCTCCTCCGCCGGGCGACCCCCGAATTTCGCGCCACGCGCGGGTGGACGGCGGGCCCTGGTCGCCCTCTCATTCCACTGTGGGCACCCCCCGGGACCGCGCCGTGACGCGTTCGCCGCCCTCCCCGACTTTCCCGCTGTCCCTATCCGCTCGGTTCGGTCGGGGGCGGCGGCGCGCGCCCCCGCCGGCCGCCGGCCGCTCGGACCGCCGCCACTCCGGCCCGGCCCGGCGCAGCGCCACCGGCCCCCGCGGGGCGCACGCGCCGCGCCCGCTGCCGGCCCCGCGCGCCGCCGCGCCGCCGGCCTGGGCGCCTCGGCCGGGCCGCGGCCGGCCGCTGCCCCGGCGCCCGGTGCCCGTCGGGCGGGCGGCCCCGGCGCGCGGCTGTGCCCCGCACGCGCGCACGTCGCGCCGCCCTCCGCAGGCCGGCGTCGGCTGGTGTGGGGGGCGGGGCGCGGCCGCGGGCGCCGCCCGGCGCGCTGTGACGCGACGTGACGTGACCCGGCCTGGCGTCGCGTCGCGTCACCTGCCCTGCCCTCCGCTAACGTAACCTAGCGTAGCGTCGCCTAACCTAACCTAACCTACCCTACCCTACCCTAACCTAACCTAACCTAACCTAACGTGACCTAACCTAACGCAACGTGACCTAACCTAACCCAACGTAGCCTAACCTAACCCGACCTCACGTAACCTAACCTAACGCAACCCTAACCTACCGTGGCGTACCGTAACCGCGCGTCACCTCGCCACGTCGTTCCTGATCACAGCTACCCGCTGGTGCTATGGTCGGTGTGGCGGCGCTGGTGCTTACCCGGGCGCGCATGCGTACTTATGCCTTTCGTGTGCGTGGCGCGCGACATCGTTCCACCTGCGTCCACGACATCGGTTCGGGGGTTCTCTGTACACGGTTTACATGGTTCTGCAGACTACGACACATCACCACGACATGTGGTGTCCTTCGAGATACTCGTTTGCCTAATTGTACGAACATGGTTCCGATCGCGGTTCTCAATGGCCGGCAACGGGTTCTGCGGGTACGCCGAATAGCATTGTTCCGTGCGGATTATACCGCATGAGGTAATTGCAATAATGGGGTGTCCATTGACATGCTACCGTGGACTGTGCACCCGTTTCCTTCCAACAATTCGACTCGTTTTTGTTTCCTTCCCGAGCGCTGGGGACATGTGCAATGGTTCTTGTCTACGATGGTCGGTACTCGCTCATTGAATGTGCGGCAAATGTACATGTCCCGGGTGAGGGGCACAAATACGACAGCTACTCGGATATCCACCGTGGTAAACGCACGTTTGTTTGTTTTGTTTCGTGCTCTTCGGGCGATTCGATAGCAATGTTCCCATGCACTCTACAAGTGCAGTATATGTACACAGAGGCCCCAAAGACAATGCCGGTTTCCCGACGACAGTGGTGCCAGTGTACAGTGACGTGACGATGCACTCCACATGGCTGCATTTACCTGGTGACGTATACTCTGCACGGACAGATGTTTTTCGGATGTCCTGTAGAACGCTTCGCGAGCTCTGTTTGCGCTATTGGGCACAGAATTCTGTCAAGCCACCTCCAAAACGACTCCAGTTTGTGGTCAATTGCTACTATTTTGCCGGCGAAAATCGACAGGGGTATTTCGATTTTGTACGGGGAACCCCGGAACCTCACAGTGGCGTGTCAATGGAGTCCCCATTATTGCAATTACCGCATGACGTATGGTGTGCACAGTCAAACGTCATTAGGATTACCTGTACAGCTCTTTGGGAGCTACTTCCGACTGTGATCGGAACTATGTGTGTAAACGACGACAACAACAAACACCACAAACAAGCAGGGCACAACAACAGGAACAACCGCAGTAACGGAACCAACAACAAAAGAACAGAAACGGACATGAAAGAAAAACAGACGAACCGAAAACGGGCGGAGAGGACGAGACAAACAACCACTACAGTCTGCGGGAAAGTTCCGTATGTTTGTCGGCGAACTGTTGCAGAGCTATTTACGTTTTGCACCCCGCACCTATCGCGTATCCGTCTAGAACTCCGAAAGGAGAGTACGTTCTCCAAAGGACCAAAGAAAGGGTTGCCAACTTCACAGGACCCACTGAAATGGGTGTGGTGTCGTTGCCCTATCGTTACCGGTTGCTCTCTGGGACGCAACACGCGATTCGTACGATTGCGTGTGACGGTCACCCGGTGGTGCACTTTCCTGCCGAAGTGCGTGGCGACCGGTACGGTGGGCCGGCGGGCGGGCGGCGACGCCGGCCGGCGGGCGGGGGCCGCGCGGCGGCGGTGGGGCGGGCGGCGCGGGCGCGCGCGCCGGCCGCGCGGCGCCGGCGCGCTGCCGCCGAGGCGGCGGCCGGGCGCGGCGCGCGGCGGGCGGGAGGGGCGCGCGGCGGCGCGCGGCCGGCGCGGCTCCCCGCGAGTGGGAGCGGCGGCGGGGGCGCGCTGTGCGAAGCGCGGCGCGGCGGCTGCGGCCTGTGTGGGCTGCTCCGCCGCCCGGCGTTCGGCGGCCCGACTCCGGCTGCTGGCTCGGTGGCCCCGGCGGTTCTCGCCGGCGGCTTGTACCGCGGCCGGCGGCCGGTGACTCGGCCGCGCCCGCCCGCTTCTGCACGCCGCCTACGGGGCGGGGCCCCGGCCCCGCCCTTGTGGCGCCGGCGCCGGAGCTTCCGGCCGGCCTCGGCCGTCCGTGTTGCCTCCCGCCGGCAATGCCACGACAGCACGCTCCCGGGCCTCTGCCGGCAGCGGCAAGCTCGGTTGGGAGCACGGGTTTTCTGAACTCGTCTACTCGCCTGTCTCCGGGCGATTGCGCCTCTCTCGGACCCGACCACGTGCTTCGGCCGGCGCCGCGCGCCGCCGGGACCTGAGAGGGTTTCGAGGTGTATCGTGCAGGGGAGCCCCGCCTCCTCCTGGACTCTTCTTCCTGGTGCGAACTGCGTGTTCGCGCGGGCCGCCGGGATGCACTCCCGGCCAGGCCTCGCTGCTACGCTATGCAAGCAAGGCAGCTCCCTGGTTGATCCTGCCAGTAGTCATATGCTTGTCTCAAAGATTAAGCCATGCATGTCTCAGTACAAGCCGCATTAAGGTGAAACCGCGAATGGCTCATTAAATCAGTTATGGTTCCTTAGATCGTACCCACGTTACTTGGATAACTGTGGTAATTCTAGAGCTAATACATGCAAACAGAGTCCCGACCAGAGATGGAAGGGACGCTTTTATTAGATCAAAACCAATCGGTCGGCTCGTCCGGTCCGTTTGCCTTGGTGACTCTGAATAACTTTGGGCTGATCGCACGGTCTCCGTACCGGCGACGCATCTTTCAAATGTCTGCCTTATCAACTGTCGATGGTAGGTTCTGCGCCTACCATGGTTAACGGGTAACGGGGAATCAGGGTTCGATTCCGGAGAGGGAGCCTGAGAAACGGCTACCACATCCAAGGAAGGCAGCAGGCGCGCAAATTACCCACTCCCGGCACGGGGAGGTAGTGACGAAAAATAACGATACGGGACTCATCCGAGGCCCCGTAATCGGAATGAGTACACTTTAAATCCTTTAACGAGTATCTATTGGAGGGCAAGTCTGGTGCCAGCAGCCGCGGTAATTCCAGCTCCAATAGCGTATATTAAAGTTGTTGCGGTTAAAAAGCTCGTAGTTGGATTTGTGTCCCACGCTGTTGGTTCACCGCCCGTCGGTGTTTAACTGGCATGTATCGTGGGACGTCCTGCCGGTGGGGCGAGCCGAAGGCGCGCGGCCGCCTCGTGCGTGCCCGTGCGTCCCGAGGCGGACCCCGTTGAAATCCTACCGCGGTGCTCTTTACCGAGTGTCGAGGTGGGCCGGCACGTTTACTTTGAACAAATTAGAGTGCTTAAAGCAGGCAAGCCCGCCTGAATACTGTGTGCATGGAATAATGGAATAGGACCTCGGTTCTATTTTGTTGGTTTTCGGAACCCGAGGTAATGATTAATAGGGACAGGCGGGGGCATTCGTATTGCGACGTTAGAGGTGAAATTCTTGGATCGTCGCAAGACGAACAGAAGCGAAAGCATTTGCCAAGTATGTTTTCATTAATCAAGAACGAAAGTTAGAGGTTCGAAGGCGATCAGATACCGCCCTAGTTCTAACCATAAACGATGCCAGCCAGCGATCCGCCGCAGTTCCTCCGATGACTCGGCGGGCAGCCTCCGGGAAACCAAAGCTTTTGGGTTCCGGGGGAAGTATGGTTGCAAAGCTGAAACTTAAAGGAATTGACGGAAGGGCACCACCAGGAGTGGAGCCTGCGGCTTAATTTGACTCAACACGGGAAACCTCACCAGGCCCGGACACCGGAAGGATTGACAGATTGATAGCTCTTTCTTGATTCGGTGGGTGGTGGTGCATGGCCGTTCTTAGTTGGTGGAGCGATTTGTCTGGTTAATTCCGATAACGAACGAGACTCTAGCCTGCTAACTAGTCGCGTGACATCCTTCGTGCTGTCAGCGATTACTTTTCTTCTTAGAGGGACAGGCGGCTTCTAGCCGCACGAGATTGAGCAATAACAGGTCTGTGATGCCCTTAGATGTTCTGGGCCGCACGCGCGCTACACTGAAGGAATCAGCGTGTCTTCCTAGGCCGAAAGGTCGGGGTAACCCGCTGAACCTCCTTCGTGCTAGGGATTGGGGCTTGCAATTGTTCCCCATGAACGAGGAATTCCCAGTAAGCGCGAGTCATAAGCTCGCGTTGATTACGTCCCTGCCCTTTGTACACACCGCCCGTCGCTACTACCGATTGAATGATTTAGTGAGGTCTTCGGACTGGTACGCGGCATCGACTCTGTCGTTGCCGATGCTACCGGAAAGATGACCAAACTTGATCATTTAGAGGAAGTAAAAGTCGTAACAAGGTTTCCGTAGGTGAACCTGCGGAAGGATCATTACCGACTTGACTGCATGTCTTGCGATGTGCGTGTCTTGTCGCGCATACAGACACTGCGCCTCCTGGGCGCGCGCCGCGTGCGGGACCACGCGCACGTCTCAAAACTAACTGCTGAGCTGGTGTACGAGCGCTGAAGCTCCGGAGGCGGGAGGCCCGCGGCACCTGGCGCCCGGCGCCGGTTTTGAATGACTTTCGCCCGAGTGCCTCTCTGCTCCGGTGTGGAGCCGTACGACGAATGTGGAATGGAACAGGGGCCGTCAAACGCCCCGGTCCCGCCTATGCAAACAGTTGCGCACGCAACGAACAGACAAAAATTGTGAAAAAGATCACCCAGGACGGTGGATCACTCGGCTCGTGGGTCGATGAAGAACGCAGCAAATTGCGCGTCGACATGTGAACTGCAGGACACATGAACATCGACGTTTCGAACGCACATTGCGGTCCAAGGATTCCGTTCCCGGGCCACGTCTGGCTGAGGGTCGGCTACGTATACTGAAGCCGGCAGGCGTTTCGGCGCCCGCCTCGCTTCGGAGACTTGGGAGCGTCGTGTCGGGGCGCGAGCCTCGGCGCGTCTCCTGAAATGCG